>CAXKVX010005118.1:0-282982 GCA_964058865.1 Eleocharis quinqueflora
AGTTTCAACAATAATATTAATTGGGTAATATGTATATATAAATTTCAAAAAAATTGCTTTGAAAGTATCATCCCTGATATGGTTGTGCATTTTGACTTTATTGTTGATACTAAATGTGACCAATTTTAGATTATTATGATATCATTGTTCAACTTATTTTTTACTTCACTTAATTAGTTAATTGATTATTTAGTTTAGCTCAAATATCACTAACATCCAATACAATTTAATAAAATTATTAATACAAAATATTTTGCATAATTAAATCATTAATCTGAAACATAACACTTGTAGCATTAATATTAAAGTTGGTATCTAGTACCAACGATGACATCAATGATGTTATGCGTAACAACTTCCGTATTACCTAAATAAATATATACTTTGTGGCGGCGACGGATCTAGAATTCTCGTCAGGGGTTCAAGATTTACGGTTTTTTTTTTCAGGTGTTCGAAATGATGGTCATTTATAAAAAAATTCAAATACATGGTCATTTATGCAAAAAAAATTCAAATACATGATCATTTCTGAAAAAATGTAATATTTATGATCGTTTTTGGAAAAATATTTTCCAAGAAGGTTCAGCTGCACCTCCTGGTTAAACGTGGCTCCGCCGCTGCTTTGTGGTTTGCTCTTGAAATAAATTCTCAGAAAAAGAAAGTTCCAAGTCAATTTTGCATTTATATATATGAAAATTTGTTGTCAATCTATATAATTAGTTGGTGGTTTGCTTATCTACTATCAGAAATTAAAAAAAAGTTTGAAGTCAATTTTCCCTTTACTTTTGGTTTGGATTTATATTGATTCATTTCCTGTGCTCACAAGTTTCTTTCCAAATCTGTCTTACACTTTCATTTGCTCTTACCACCATGCATAGCCCTGTTGCACCTAAATTCTAACAAAGGCTACTTGAATGAATTTGTATTCTTTGAAATTAAAATATCTGCTCGTTCTCTGATTCACAACATTGCTACAACGTTGCTACAATACTATCCGTTCTCTCCTGAAAATTTCTAATCATTTCAGAAAATAAGAATTTTGAATGTTAATTGGAAGTACTGCCTCTACTGGATATCATTCAAGCTTTCAATAAAAAAAAAAGGTTCAACCACAAGATGTTGGCGTGTACTTGAAGGTTTGACAGCAAGCCAACCATTAGAACAAATTCTAGCATCTAATACTGTACTTTGATGATGTCTTTGTACCAACTTTGCGTTTCTTAATTATTTAATTTCATTACTTGATTTCTTTCTTAAAAATTCTCCAATTATTTTTTAAACCATTACATACACACTTCAAGAAACAAATAAACAAAAAATACCCGCCGCACAGCGGCGGAGCTATGCCCAAGCAGGTGGGTCAGCTGATCCATCCTGAAAAAAAATTCATTCGATTTTTAAAAAAAAATATGCTTACAATTTAATTTTTTTTAGAAAATATGCATTATTTTATTTTGAACCACCCTAAAAAAAATCATAAATTTTGAATCATTCTGACAAAAATTCTGAATTCGCTCAGCCTACTTTAAATAAGTTAATCGTAATAACTTTAATTCCTTCCTTACAAAATGGTGATATGAATAAATATTTCTTAAAAGCACTAACCAAAGAACAAAAATCTGGCAAAGAAATTGTTTGGACTTGATCATTGAAAAAACTTTAATTCTTAATCTAACTATATATAGTTAATTATTTTTTATACAAATAAACACTTTTCCGAAATATTGAAAACGTTATAAATGACATGATTACCGTCCAATAATTCAATAGTGAAACACAAAAAAAGGAATTCTCCTTTAAAGCTTATATTGAATCTTAATTCTATAAAACATGTATCTTTTACATGAAAATAAAGATAAAAACAAATACAAGAAATAATAAGTTAAACATGAAAATATAAATGATGTGACAATATTTATTTCATGATTTGATATTGTTAAATTATTTAAGAAAAAAAATTGTTTACGCAATTAATACTGGCGTTAATTAAAAGGTACTATACTATAAATAATGCTCCTCTATTTCTTTCCCTTTCAATTTCAACTCGAATCGTTTCTCCAAACATCTAGAAACATTCAACAAAGGAAAGAGAGAAGGGGAGAGAGAAGCACAGAAAAATTGGTGAGCGAATGCGAATCCCAGGAAATAAGGTTCGAAAAAGCTTCTTATAGAAGCCCGGTACCTCTTCCTTTTTAACCCTCTCTATTTCGCTGCGATACGCCATTATCGCTTTCCCTTTGAAAGAAGAATCGGCGCAACTCGCACGGTGAGTCTTCTCCCCGTTTAAACCTTACCTAGTTACCTTTTCCCAAAATCAAAGCGCTACTATTCGTTTTGAAAAATCGCGCGATATTTGAAACCTGGGTTGCGAATAAATTTACCAAACCATGATAGCAAAACAGTGGGTTATTTTCTTGCTAATAGGAGGTGCCTGGGTCCCCCCACGCTTATCTGCATGTGTTAATTTTTGGGGTTAAGTGTGTATAGATTTTTGTAATTGGAATTTTGGGTGGATAGTATCCAAAGAAAATTAAAATTTGTTCTTCTTTCTAATAGATTATGCTTTTTATTTTTCTGCATGACGGTTAACATGCACAGTAAGGTGTTTTCTGTAATTTCTGATATGTTATATGCATGACGGCTAAGAGTAGAGATATATAATATTGGGTAGGAAAAGGTTATCATTATAAATAACTTAACTAGGAGTTGTGCTGAAAAAAGAAGAAAAATCTTCAGATTTAGGCGAGGGATTTTATGTTTGCTACTGTCCGCATTATTTGGAATTTATTCTTGCAAAATCTTTTCATCTCAAATTGCTGCAGTACCTTCTTGGGATAACTTATATTGAATCTTTTTTGTTGGATGTTTCTGAAAAAGAGGCTGGGAAATTTAAGGAGGAAGAAGACACATGGTGGGTGGAGACGTAAGAAATGCTTTACACACGATGGAAGAGAGAAAGGCAAATGGGGATGATGCTCCAGTCACCAAATCCTCTCTCCCTCCTTGCTGTATCAAGGCTCTTGCCTCTGCACCAGAGTCTGATGCCAGGTGTCATGCCACCGTGGTCTCTGGCTGGTTCTCCCAATCCCATGGTTTGTGTGTTATTTATATTCAACATCTCAATACCTCGGCAGTTTATGTTAATTTGTGACTCTTTATAAGTGGTTATGAAAATGTAGTCTCACTCTTGTTGGGTTTGTTTGATTCTTTGTTTTCAGGAAAGGACGGGAAAGTGCAGTATTACAATAATCCCATGTGGCCTGGTAATCTCCATGTCTCTCATGTTTGTTTGAATGTTGTAGTTGACTTTTTTGTTTTCCTTTTATATAAGAACAAAAGATTAATGATAATTCACTGTATTTAGCACAAATAAGTACATCTGATTCCTGTTCAATTCATTTACAACATGCTAAGTCATGTATGATTTGGCTGCATTTTTTAACAGGAGAGGCTCATTCCTTGAAAGTTGAGAAGATTTTGTTTCAGGGAAAATCACCGTATCAAGAAGTCTTAATATTTGAGGTGTGTTTCCCAATTATGTCCTCAACTTGTTCTCAAATTTTTACCACTGTCTGCCGCTTCTCGTGTTTTTTTTTGTTGATTTTTTTTTATCTAATGCAGTCTGCAACATATGGGAAAGTACTGGTTCTAGATGGAATTGTTCAGCTGACTGATAAGGATGAATGCGCGTATCAGGAGATGATTGCCCACCTTCCCCTCTGTTCCATTCCATCCCCTAAAACTGTAATTCATTATATTTTAATTTTTTTTATTTTCACTAAATGCACATTCAGTTTAGTTTGGCTCCTTCTGGTTCTGGTACCAAATGAGTTGTGATACTGGTTCAACATTGTTCTCTAAATTTGTTCTGTATAATATATTTTATTCTCAATTGGAATTGACTACAGAATATTTTTTGAGGAGAGATCGGATGATCACAACTCTAAATAACCATAAAGTTACCACAATCATTTTTTTTTTCATTTTCAAAGTTCAAATTGTTGATCCAAACCGTTGAACATATCTCCACAATAAAATGCGCTCTCAGATCAAATCTAACATTTTTTTGAATTTTTTTACTATTTATTAATATAGGTACAAAATTCAATGGTTCAGGTTATTGTAACTTTGACATATTTTTGCATTCATCTTAATAAATAGTAAAAAATAAAAAAAATGTAAAATTTGATTTGAAAACGTATGTTATTGTGGAGATCATGTTTAACGGTTTGGATCAACAATTTGAACTTTGAAAATGAAGAAAATGATTGTGGTAACTTTGTGGTTATTTAGAGTTGTGGTCATCTGATTCCTCCTCATTTTTTCTTCTCTTGGTACCAAATGTTCAACCCCGCTTATGTTTTACATAGCAGGTCTCAAGCCCTGAAAGGAGGAGAGTTGTGATAGGCTTGGCGAGCCAACGTAAAAATTCAGCCAATCTTATGGAAATGAAATCCAATATGGACTTCATTTCTAGCCTACTCCAATTTGTTTGAGACAAAATGCTTTGTTGTTGTTGTTGTTGGTACCAAGTGTTGACTGAAATATTTTGATTCAGGTTTTAGTTATTGGAGGTGGTGATGGTGGGGTTCTTAGAGAGATATCACGACACAAATCTGTGGAGGTTATAGAAATCTGTGAAATTGATAAGCTGGTTATTGATGTAAGTATGCTGAAACTTTTTGTCGACTTCTTTTATATGTCATCATGCATAGCTGTTTACTAGTTTAATTTTGTCCTTTCTTAACTTGGTTTCAGGTTTGTAAAGAGTTCTTCCCTGATCTATCTGCTGGTTTTGAAGACCCTCGTGTACGACTCCATGTTTGTGATGGTATTTCTAAATGTTTGATTCCTGTGAAAATTGAAATTTAACCATATTAAGAAATGACATTGTTAAAGCCAACATTTCACCATATTATTTCTGTGTTTTTCAGCGGTGGAGTATTTACGAAATGCTCCTGAAGGGAAGTACGATGCCATTATCGTAGACTCATCAGATCCAATTGGTGCGTTATTCTTGTTGGGTTCCTTTTTCTTTCATAAGTTAGTCTCTGCTTATTTCTCTTACTGCTTTTTCTATGCTTTTGCTGAATTTTTTCACAGGACCCGCACAGGAGTTGGTGGAGAAACCTTTCTTTGACATGATTGCAAGGGCTCTGAAGCCTGGAGGTGTTCTGTGTAACCAAGCAGAGAGCATGTGGCTTCACACTCACCTCATTCAAGACATGCTCACCATTTGCCGCCAGAGTTTCAAGGGATCAGTTCACTATGCCTGGACCAGTGTCCCCACTTATCCCAGGTTATTCTTTTTCACACTTTTACTCGTTTAGATTTCAATTTTGGTTGCTAAGATGTTGCAAGAAGCACTTGTTTTGGGGCAAAAGCTAAAAGAATGAACATGTTTGGTATGACCTGTTACAGTATCCATAGTATCCAGAAATATTGTGCAGTTTGTTCCTGCTCCATGAAGTCAAAATTGCTTAATTTCGAAAATTATTGGTTTTATTGACAGATTATATTCCTGTTCTTTTTTTTGAAGTGTATTATGTTCTTTCTCATTTGCAATTCTACTTTAGTAGAAGAAAAGCAGAAAACAAGCTGTAGAGGATTATGTAGGGTCTATAATTGTGACCCCTCTATTACTCTCTTATTTTTTGAGCTACATCTAAGCAGCTGGAGGAACTGTTGTCTTACAAATAAAATAAGAAGAAAACGGGAAATTTTTGGAATTGCATTTTTATTTTCACTGAAAGTTATTTGGAAGTACAAACTAACTTGCTGCTTGACATCATGTTTAAAGTAGCATTTAGTGGTCTCTAGTATGAGAGAGTAATTTAGCATGTAATGGCATAGTAGTGATAAATGGTCAATATATCATACTAGTTGCTCTCTTTTAAATCGACTTGTTATCATATATAAGCACTATCAACTATGAATATGATATCTAACACTGCAAATTTCTACTGTAAGAATGTTGTCCGGGAAGGAGGCTCCTACAGATATGCTGGTCTTACTTTTGGTCACCAACACGAAAATTGAAAATAAAAGCTTTACCAACTCATATGGGCCCATAATAAAAAAAAGATCATGTTTTAGGTCTTCAATAATTAGTAAGAGAGAGTCCACTATGAAGAGAAGGTGTCATGATGTTTCTTTATATTGGCAAAACCTGCTTAATGTGGATTTGTGTATTTTGTGCAGTAGGAGTATAGGATTCAGAAGTTAAATGTGTTCAATGAATAATTAATATAGCTAAAATTCAATCTCTGATTTACAGTGGGGTTATTGGATTTTTGATGTGCTCAAAGGAGGGTCTGCCTGTAGACTTCACGAATCCCATTAACCCAATTGAAAAACTGGAGGGAGCAACCAGTGCAGGAAGGGAAATTAAATTTTACAACTCTGAGGTATGTATTGTATAATATTCTCAGGTTTTTACAAAATGTTGTTGTTTAGCTTACAACAGTTATTTTTTTGGTTAAAAAATGTACAGATGCACAGGGCTGCATTTGCATTACCATCTTTTGCAAAGAGAGAGCTGGCTACTATCTATGCTTCCTCTAAAAAGGTAGTTCTATTTATTATGAGCAGTAAAAGTGAGCAAAATGTCTTATGGATTTATGTAGCCGGCTTTAATTTGAGATGATTTGGTACCAGAACTCTGAGGCGCCAGGATAAATTTGAGATGATCTTGGTACCCAAAAATTATGAGGCTTTTATTTAGTGATCTGTTGGTCACCAAACTGTTAGCAGAAACATCATCAGGCAACAACCACTAATTACACCAAGTAGTTGCATTGAAGTCTTGTCTTTCTTTTGCACAACAACAACAACAAAAAAGCCTTTATTCCAAACAAGTTGGTTAAAAAATAGAACCAATTCAATTAAAAGTAACAAGCATAAAAATATATTGTTTCAAAACACAATGGTTATCTTTTTAGTGTGTTAAAAAAATGACAGGTTGAATCCGATACACGAGAGGCCCCAAAGAACAAGATTGTGTCACAAACAGCAATTCCCACAGCCTCGGATGGCTCCAGTTGGGAGTAGCGTTATAGATACTGAGCATTTGCATTTTAAGAGATATCAAATATAATGTTTTTCTTAAATAGTGTGAATGTTGTGTTACTTGTGTATGTGGCGGTAGTTAGTAGAGCATATTATATGTTTGTATTGCATATTCACAAGTTGACACTTGAGTTTGTTAAATATCATTCATTGGTGATGTGCAGTACGGTACAAAAATTTCTGGTCAATTATTTAATTTTGGTGCCCTTTAAAGCATTTATTTATTGGGAATATATATATTGCCCTTTTTTTATTTATTTTGGTCCCCATCCAGTCTAAACCGATGTTAATTAACTACAATTTTAACTTGTGCTATTTCCACGTTTTCCTTATTTTCAACCTTTTGTTTTCCTTCCCTGTGGGATAGTAACTTCCCATCTTCATTGGTCTGATGCGAATCATTTTGAAGTTGAATTAAGAACAAAAATGTTTACTTAAGAAACGAATGTCCACCTCAAATTCGTACCTTTCTCTGTCGTCTCCTTTATAGAAGGAAAATTAAATAATCGAAGCAAAACAGCCTTCCCTGTCGGATAAATGTAATTATGTATGGAATTATATAACAAAGGTTGCCTCCGTTGAAGCAAGAACAACCTAATTGCGTTGCCACCAAATATAATGTTTTCTTGAATAATAAGAATGTTATGCATAATAATAAATGGAATCAAACCAGTTATAATGCAAGCATGTTTGATCATCTAGAGTATTTTGTCAAAAAAAAAAAAAATTATCTAGAGTAATTCTTGAGTGTCTGTGTCTGTGCAATATCAGTGTCAAATTTTCTTCGATTATTATTTATACATTCAACTTTTTCTATTAAATCAAACTGTGAAAATTCTGGATCCGTTTTTTTTGTGTGAAAGGCTGAGCTTGTTTTATCCGTGTTTTTTTTTTCTGTGAAAGGCTAACTTGTTTCATCCGTCTCTCTTTTGGCCCAATAAAATGAAAACCTCTTATATAAATTTCTAATAATAAAATTAAATGATAAGACTTTAATTAAAATTTTGATTAAAATTAAATTTTTTATTTACAAGTTTGTAAAATTTGATCAAAGTTGAACTTTAACATCCTTATAAGTTATAATATTAGAATTAGGCTATAGTCGCAAATAAGCTTCTCCTAATTCTGTGTTGTGGTTCGGCTCCTGCCTCGGAGAATATTTTGGTCGCCTCACATTAGAAGTTTTTTTCAGTTGTTAAATGATTTTTCTGAGTCAATGCTTGAGAAGAAAGAAGAAAAGCGTTTAAATCTGCATTCTTGTCATTTTTAAATAAAATGGAGTATTAAATGAATAAATGAGCTGTTAGGAATGTCATTAATTGTCATTGATCACAAAGTACAGGAGATGTTTGTTCAAATTAGACATATAAGACTATAAGAGTGTTCTTGCCATTTTATAAATAAAAGAGCATTAAATAGTAATGGTCTGTTTGTCATTACGTGAATATCAGAATAGAGTTCTATTCCAACACGACATGAATGTCAAACACGAAATGAAAGAATGAAATAGTGAGTAGATGAGGCTATTCAGGTATCATTATATAGATGAAATATCAAAATACACTGTTTTATGACAAAATTAGCAATGCAATTAATAATATTTTAATATATTATATATATATATATTATTATTATTATTATTATTTATTTTAAAATAGTGCATATTATTATATTTTTTATATTATTGCTACTATTATTACTATAATTATCATCACTATTTGATTATGTTGTACTATATTTGTAATTAAAATATTTTACTTTATTATTATTAAAATTATTATATCTTCTTTATTATTAAAATAATATTAATAATTACTATTAGTTATTATTATTATTATTATTATTACTACTTTAAAATAATGCATATTATATTACTAATTATCAATTATTTGATTATGTAGTATTATATTTGTAATTAGTAATATTTTACTATATTATATATACTTTATTATTTTCATTAATATTAATACTATTATATCATCTATGTTATTATAATAATATTAATAAGTACTATTAATTATTATTATTTTATTATTTTAAAATAATGTATATTATTATTAATTTATTATATTATTTAGTTTATTATTGTTATCATTTTTATATAGTAAATTATTATTATCATAATTATCAACATTTCTACTATTTCAATTTTAATTAACACTTGTAAAATGATAATTTCGCTCTTCTAAATAGTCAAGAATACTACTCTTCTATCACACTTTTAAAATTAGACTATTCTACTTTTACTATTCTAAATTGCGCTCTTCTATCACTATTTCTTGTTTTGACAAACGGGCCGCTGCTAGGAGGTCATTTGTATTGGGTATAAAGTTGAGAGGAGCGTTCGTACAAATTAGTGCTAGAATGTTTGGGGTCCCAAGGTCAAGTGTTAGTGCAGAAGCGTTTACAACAATTACAATTCAAGCTTTTAGACCTTAATCACCTAGCTAAAAATTTCAGTAAGCAAATACTAAGAGCAATTGAGCAAATCAAAATAACAAAGTGCAAGAATAGTAAAGAGAGAGAGTAAAGAGCAATAGCAGTCAAGAGAACACAAGAACACGCAAACTAGGCCCACATCCACGACTCTCGGAAACAAAAACTTCCTTCCGGGACCGATTTCATTAAGCAATAAGTGTTCTTTACAATTGCGAAATCTATTTTTGGTTTATTCTCAATAAGCAAACTAATCTTAGGTTCCTAAATCTATGCAAGGGGCTACACCACTTATAAAAAGTCCGATTGACTACACAATTAAGAACAATGATGCACTACTTGACAACACAAATGTAGTGCACCAAAATGCTAGAAACTAGCAAGAAAGAATGTTCTCGAATCGATAATTAGATGATTGTAGCTATCCTAAGTCTCTCATGTTAGGCAGTTGTAGGAGAAGGCTCTAATGCTCTTTCTGGTGCTCAATTGAATGGTTGAAAGCTTGGAGGATTTCATATGTCTTCCAAGTTCGTATTCCCAAGGTATATATAGACTGAGCACATCTTGAGTCTTGGAGTCTTGATTTTGGCCTCATGCATTACAGGATTCTACAATGCGTTATAAAACTCGTTATAATGAGTTGACACCTTCCTAGAAATGTCCTTCAGTGCTTCTTCCACTAAATTCTGGGCCATCTTGAGCAGTTCCCCGTTGTGATGAGTTGGGGACCTGTTATGATGGGTTGGGAACTCGTTGTGACGAGTCTTTGATGCGTTACAGCAACGCATCCCTCTAAAAAATCCTCTCTGCTCTAGCTCTTCTCTTCTTGAACTCGTTATGACGGATTTGGCACCCATTGTGATGGGTTGAGCATGCGTTATGGTGACGCATGGCTATGGAATTGCCCATTCTGTTTGATCTTGATGTCTTTGAGTATGTCTTGACATGTAAATGCATATTGAGCCTTTGCATCTCAATTGTGTACCTGTTTAGCTTGCATATCAACAAAACTCAACTGTGCAAGGTTAGTACTGATTTGTTTTGCAAATTATCAAACAAGAGATGAGTTTAATCCAACAAATTCTTCTTTTTGGCAATTTGCAAAACCATATGTGATGCATAACATATGATGCACATCATTACATTTCTCTCCCTTTTTGCAAAGTATGAAAAAATGATCAATTATAAAAGCTCCTGCTGAATTTTAGTATTTATTTATAAGCAAGTCAAGTTTTAAATTTGCTCCCCCTTAATGACAAAATTTTTACAATTAAAGCATAAGTCGTCATTTTCAAATTAGATTTGCAATTTCAAGAATAGAAACGAGCAAAAATCAAAAGACATGGCAAGTTAATTTGCAATTTCAATAATTTCTAATTTGAATCTCAATTCAATATGTCGGTTAGTATCAAGAGTAGAGAAGACAACAAATAAAAAAAACACACATGATGAAAGCAATTATTTCATTGATTCAAAAAATGCATACAAGATATGAAAATTGATCTTCATACTAATCATGACATGAGACACTAAACATTATCTAATAAGATTTTTTAGAAGCATAGCAAATTTTAAAGTTTTATCCTAATTTTTGTTTATTTTTCTTCACTACTCTCTTCTTTATCTTCTCCTTTCCCAAATACTTGAGGACTCCAAGGAGTTGGAATTGTGAGATTGACTTCATCCTCTACATCAAGCATCACAATCATGGACATGTGATATATCTATTGAGAGATGTGTTGAATGCCTTCTAGATTAAGTAACAAGTTTACACCCTGAATTGGAATCATTTTCAGATTTCTCTCCTTGTTCAAGTTGAGCCACTGCTTGATTAGCCTTATATTCCTTCTTTGTCACCAATTTTGTGGTCTTTGAAGAATTTGGTGGAGCCAATAGGATAATTAGGGCAAGAATTGTTGAGAGAGCCATTTTCATTTTGGAAGAAGAAGCTCTGGTAGTTTATGTTGGATTAAACTCATCTCTTGTTTGACAATTTGCAAAATAATTAAAGTACTAATCTTGCACATGAGTTTTGGTGAAAATGCAGGTTAAAACATGTACACACTAATGTCAAACATGCTCAAACATGCCCTGGACAAGTCAATACATGCTCAAGTCATCAAGGGAAGGCTTCAATGTGCAATACAGAGCACAACGTTACCATAACGCTTCATGACCCGTTATAACGAGTCACTAAGGCATTATAACGGGTTCTCAAGGCGTCATAATGCCTCAGGAGGAGAGAGAAGTTGCAGAAACTGGATTTTCCCGAGACAAGCGTTACTGTAACGCTTCAGAAAGGCGTCACAACGGGTTACAACCCATTATAACGAGTGAGCAAAGCGTTATAATGGGTTCCTGAAGATTTGGCCCACAAGTCAGCTGCAAAAGGGCAAAATCGGAAGATGTCCAAGGCGTTATAGAGGAGCTGTAACACTATGAAGGTTTTTCACTGATACAAGATCCCAAGAAGTGCTCAGCCTATATAAGAGATGTAGAAACGAACCAGCAAACAATTAAAACATTTCTACAAGCTTCCCAGCATCAATTGAGCACAGAAAATAGCCTGATTCAAGTCTCCTCCAGCTACCTAATCTAGAGAGCAATTATGATAGCTACTATTATCTTATTGTCTATTCGAGAACAAAACCCTTAGCTAATTGTTTAGTCTGTGGTGCGTTACATTTGTGTTGTCAAGTGGTGCATTTCTGTTCTAGATTATGTTGTCAATCGAATCTTTTTACCGTGTATCGAGGTGTTGTCTCGTGCATTGGTCTATTAGAAGAAGATTGACTTACTTGTGTAGAAGAAGTCAAAGATCGGCTTCGCACTTTGTAAAAGAACAATCGTTTATAGTGAAATCGGCTTGGAAAGAAGATTTTATTCCGGAAGATCCGTGGACGTAGGCATAAGTTGATCTGATAGGCCGAACCACGTTACATAGCATGTTCTCTTGTTCTCAATTGCTCTGTCTTCACCCTCTCTCTCTCTCTCTAGTACTTTGCTCTTAATTTTGTGATTTACCCAATTAGTTCTTGAAATTGTTTGCTCTATTACTTGTTAGGTAATTAAAGTCTAAAAGCTTTAACTTGAATTGAAATCACTTCTGCCTATTGATTTGACCTTAGTCTTGTGCATTAAACTACAACCCCTATTTTTCTAACAGTTTAGGCTCTTTTTAAGTGAAGATTCTCAGAAGATTACAAGGAGGAATAATAGATTTGATTTGAGGTTTGAGATGATGAAGAATGTAGAGGAAGAAGGGTTTAAATAGATTTTCAGAAGTCTTCCATTACAGGAACCTGTTACAACAGGTTCCCCATCCGTTACAACGGGTTCCCAGCCGTTGTAATGGGTTCATTCTTTCTTCATAATGCAAGCTGAATTTATGTCACCAATAGCTCGTATTAATTGCTCCAATGGCTAAATTTTCAAATACTAATCCGTTATAATAGGTTCCCAGCCATTATAATGCCTTCCTAACCTGTTGTAGTGGGTTCCATAACACAAGTACCTATTTTTGCATTTAATTAAGTTTTAATTTGCTGTTATGCTCCAAATTTGATCTTTGATATTAATAGAGCTCAGTTCAACTGTCATATGATGTTTACACTGAAGAGGATGAGCTTCGTACTTCTTAATTAGCTCTTGTGCTATCTCCATCTTCTCCATTGAATTCTCCATTACTAAAGATAGCTCTGCCGGAGAAGAAGAGTAATGACCTTGTTTTCTTGAATTTCAGATCACCTGAGAAATTCTTATGTAAACGAAAGCACTAGTTCTAGCAGTCAGTTCACTACTACAATAAAGGGATATTATAGCGGGCTAAAACGGTCTTTTATAACAGACTAAGGAGGGGCTGTTAAAGAGGGGGCTGTTAAAGGTCGGTAAACTTTGCTATTAAATAGGATTGTTAATAGCGAACCTTAACATCCCACAACTATAAAAAGACCTATTATAGCGGACCTTTATAGAAATCCGCTATAAACACCTTTTATAGCGGCTTTTAGAGTAAACATCGTTATAAAAGATCTATTATAGTGGACCTTGTGAAAGCTCCACTATAAAAGACACCTATTATAGCGACCTTTAGAGTAAACTCTCCTATAAAAGAATTTTATTATAGCGGCTTTCAAGAAAGGCCCGCTATAAATTTTTTTGAAATTAAAAAAAAATGTTGCTGCCAGCTTTTGCATTTATTGCAAAATTGACTGATTTGACAAATATTTTTGCAAAAATGTCCGTTCGTAATATATAATCAAAAGAAAATTTGACTATTTGCAAATATGTCATGTTGCTGATTTTGAACAGCCTAATTTTTAAATGGTCTTATGAAAAAACCCAATTTTATTTTTACAGTAATAATTAAACGAGTTGTGAGCAAAACTTTTTTACAGTAATACGTAAAACTCACACAAATATATATATTTACAGTCATACTTAAAAAATAATAATATTTGAAGGACGAAAATAGAATGTGGAAAGATTTTTTGGGAGAAGAAAGAATGAGGAAGATTTCTGTGGGTATAATGAAGAATGAGAGAAGATTTTAGTAAAGGAAGAACGATGGAGAGTTGATATTTATATAGAGAACGGAAATTTTTGGAAGAAAATCTATGTCTCAATCCGTGGGACTCTGTGATTTTTTGGAGCGTTGGATTCAAACTACATGGTGATTCGGGAGACTCTGTGATTTATAGCGGTTGCTAAGGCAGATTTGCTATAAATACCCTTTAATAGCAGACTCCATGTCCCATCCGCTATAAATACCCTATTATAGCGACGCCTTGATGCCATCCGCTATTAAATGTGTTTTTATAGCTGATTTTGGCTTCGGTTCGCTATAATAGATACATTTTATAGTGAATTTACATTGTGATCAGTTTTAAAAATAATTAATAGTGATATTCTTGTATCTCTGCTATTAAATGGGGTCTATTAAAGTTTCTTTATGTTGTAGTAGTAGTTTACAATTGAGCTTCAAAACTTTGTTAAGAAGTAATTTTGATGTCTTAATTCTTATTAAGAAAACTAAGATTGTTCTTTGGGCTTCACTCTAAAATTAGTAATACCTATTTCGGAATAAGTTAAAATGTAACAATGAAAATTTCAACAGAATATTATAAACGTAAACTATGCATAAAATAAAAATAAATGCTTTTAATCATAAAAAGTTATATAAATATAACATAATTAACCATATAAAAGTTTCCATAGAAATCTACAAAAATATATACTCTCTTAAAAGTAGAAATAGGGCGTGATTTTTTTTTTTGATATCTCTAATCGTTACAACTAAGAAGATCATAAAATTGAATAGTATTGAATTATGCGAGCTGATACGTAGATATCAATATTGATACCGACTATCGATATCGATGTTATTATGCATATTTAGTTGAGTTATTATGCACATTATTTGAGTTATTATGCATGTTATTTTTTGTACTGAAATAGTTATGCAAGCTATTTGAGTTAATTATTATGCACATTATTCTGTTAACATGCATAATAATTTTTTCAATACAGAAATAACATGAAATGACATGCATAATAACTCAAAGTCAAGCCCTATCTAGTGTAGTGGTAAGACATAAGACCTCCATGGAGATGTCTGGGGTTCAAGCCTCGGCAGAGACAATTTTAGAAGGGGTTTTTCAAGTTTGTTTTCTAATTTCTTTGTGAGTGTGTGTGTTGTAAGCCTACGAGCAATGAATAAAAAAAAATAATAACTCAAATAATGTGCATAGTAACTCGACAAAATGTGCATAATAACATCGGTATCAAATATGATATCTACGAAACATTTACTTGAATTATTGATGATGTGTAGAGGTGGCAAGTCGGGCGGGTCAGGTTAGGTCGGGTTGTGGGTCAGATCGGGTGAGATCGGGTCGGGTCTTGGGTCGGGCAACATCAACGTTTTTCGGGTGCTGGGTCGGGTTAGCCGATGTTGGGTTGGGTCTCGAGTCGGGCAAAGTCGATGTTTTTCGGGTGTTGGTTCGGGTCGGGCGAGATCGAGTCGGGTCTCAGGTCGGGCAACATCGATGTTTTTCGGGTGTTGGTTCGGGTCGGGTCTCGAGTCGGGCAACATCGATATTTTTCTGGTGTCAAGTCGGGTCGGGTCTCGGGTCGAGCAACGTCGATGTTTTTTGGGTGTCGAGTCGGATCCTGCGAAATCGGGTCGGGTCTCAAGTCAGTCAACGTTAATGTTTTTCGGGAGTCAGGTCGGATCTCAGGTTGAGCAATGTCGATGTTTTTCGAGTGTCGAGTCTGGTCGGGAGAAATAATCACTCAACAACGTCGATGTTTTTCTCAAAATTGTTAATAGCTTATAGATAAATTATGATACATCAACATGTAATAGGTCGTCTGACCCGTTTCAAGTTCAAAAGTAACCTGCAACACAAGCAAGGTACACTTTTCCAGCTTCACAGACTGGATTTCGTGTAAAAACCCTTCCAAAACAAATATAAATCATGTTGTAGTTTCTCCTGACCCATCGGGTTAGAGGATGCATCGGGTCATATTTGTTAGAGGAATGTGTTTGGGTTTTAAACAGATTTGTTAGAGGAATGCGTTTGGATTGTCTACTCATTTCACGGGCACTTTAAAAGCTTAAGAAAAGTTTTTCCCTAAGCGTAGCGTTGTCGAATGCACGAAACGATCACGCAAATACCTTCTTGCGTCTTACGTTGCATTTTAAGGGCGCAAATACCTTCTTGCGAGTCAGGCGATATTGCATCATTCGGTGTCGCCTCGAATCGGGTTATTGATCTTCTCTAGTCGGGTCGGGTCGAGTTTTGAGTCATCAGGTGTCGCCTCGAATCAGATTATGGATTGTCTTGAGTCGGGTTTCGGGTCATCAGGTGTCGCCTCGAATCGGGTTATGGATCTTCTCGGGTCGGGCCGAGTCGGGTTTCGGGTCATCAGGTGTCACCTCGTATCAGGTTATGGATCTTCTCGGGTCGGGTCGGATTTCGGGTCATCAGGTGTCGCCTCGAATGGAATTATGGATCGTCTCGGGTTGGGCTGAGTCGGGTTTAGGTCATCAGGTGTCGCCTCGAATTGAATTATGGATCGTCTCGGGTTGGGCTGAGTCGGGTTCGGGTCATCAGGTGTCGCCTCGAATCGAGTTATGGATCGTCTCGGGTTGGGTCAGGTCGGATTCGAGTTAGTTTGACTTCAATAAAAATCAAGTCAGGTCGAATTTGGATCGGGTCGGACAGATTTTTCGAGTCGGGTCGGGTTCTACCACCTCTAATGATGTGACATATTGAAAAAGATGAAAAATCTTAAAATTTAACCTTTGTTATATAAATAGTTCGCAATCAACATATAAATCTTAAAATTCAACTCTTTGTTGAAAATAATTGTAATCAACAAAATTATTAATATAGAGTAATCCATAAAACGTCTTAATCTTCACTTATCAAGTTAAAATCACAGCCCCATAGGTGTATGTCTGGGCTAATGATGGGGTCAAAGAGCATGCAAAGTGCAAACGAATCTAATGGCCCCACTTGAAAGCCTACACATGCGCCTAAGCAAGGTACTTGTTAGAATTTTCTAGGTATGGTACCTTGATCATTGCCAGGCAAATTTTCTATGGCACCTTGACAATTTACTACTAGAATTTTAGTTATTTTTCTAATAAGTTAAAAAAATTTGCATGGCAAAATAAGATTCTACGAAAATATTGAAATCGAATGTGTGATGCAAATTATTTTCATGAATAAATCCACAGAATAAAGATTCACGTAATAAATTTTTCTTGTTTCATGAAAATAACCATGTGATTCTACGAAAATAATAGCACCTGACCCATTTTTCTCTTAACATGCTTTGCTTTTATCTCTCTATCTCTTAAGAAGTCACATCTCTATCTCTCTTTCTTCCTTCTCCAATCCTATCTTATATCAAAACTCTAGCCTCACCCCTTCAACTCCTCTCAAAACCTTTCTTCCACACTCGATCTGCCTAACCCTGTGATATCCTCGTCCTAAAACTCTATCTCAGTTCTATCTGTCACCCATGGACAACGCCAACAACCGTCACTGGATAAAAGCATTGTTCTCTCCTTCCTCCCCCTTTGATCATGTCTCTCTCCATGAGAATCGCTTCGCCGCTCGCCGCTATATGAATCGCGAAAATTCTGCTCGTCGTGTGAATCTTTTACAATGATACTCTGTTTGCATCATTTTATCTTTTTTTTTTTTTTTTTTTCTGTTCTCCAATAACTCAAATCTAGTTTTTGTGTGGTTGCTTTTTTGCTGACATGTTTAATCTTGCGAACACATGACAGTGGCGCAAGCACTCATCAGGTGATTTGATTAGCTTGTTGTATTGTAAGGGTTTGCAATGGTATTTGACAGTAAGGATTTTGCATTCTTATAATTTCTTCTTCTTTGTGTTTCTTGGTACATGACAGGAGAGCAAAGGAGTCCACTCCAAGATTATATGATTTAATTTTTGTGTGCAGTTTAGTTTAAAGTTTTGATATGACTTTAGTTGAAAAAACTTAGCACGATCATTAAGTATTTTTTAACATGAACATGTGGCACACATTCCAGGTGAATTATTCTTCGATGTTGATGTAATTTCAACAGAAAATCAGATGTAAGTATCTAGTAACATTTTCTGTTTGATGTTTTTTTATTAGTATATTTGCACAGAGCTATTCAAGTATCCAACAACGAGTCATAGAAACAATATGTTTGATGTGATTTCTCGAAAACTGTCATAATCTTTGGAATTGTTCCCGAATACTGGTAGAGTTCTGGTAAATTTGGTTTAAGCTGATATGGTTGTGATCTGATTTTTGGTGCACTATTCTGGTTTGGGTCTGTTTTGATCTGACATAGTACTGATATGATGCAAATGTTTTGCACTGCAAGGGATACTAGTTGGTCAAAGATCCATGATGATACAACCTAGCTTGATGAAGCCACCTCCACAAGGTCCACCAGAATCCGATGTTGCAGTACTTCCTTTTCACAAATTTTTTTCCAGATTGAATTTGTAACTAGATAGTTTACATATAGTTGACAACACTTCCTTTTTTTATTTGAAACAAAAGGTTCAAGAAATGGAAAAGGAAACCATGGAGTCGAGAGAAAAGACTGAATTTTACCGCATTATGATGCAAGAGCTTCTAAGTACTTTATTCTACTCGACATGCACTTGCCTAAATTTTTTGTTGAACTATCTCCTAATCATTTCAACTGCAGGAGTAAGTAGTGAACGAGAATGGGCAAATAATATGACCTAATTATGCTTGTATGAAGTAATTAATTTGATTTATCAGATATTAATTTATTGTAGATATTCGTTGAAAAGATGTATGTTAGTTTTGTCTGTAAATGAACTTGTTGTGGAGGTGTAAAATAAATTTTAATATGCTGTGAAATAATTTCTTCATTTTTTTGTACAATGTTGAAAAATTTAAATTAGTATTAATTACATTATTGAACGTGAATATGCATCATAGATTGAAAATAATTATTAAATGATAACAAATGAAATAAAAACATTTGTCAGACACGTTGGTAGGAAAATAATAATATTTGGTGGGATCAGTGCATGATTATTATCTTGAATATGAGTTATTATTTTCGTGAATGTGAGTTATTATTTTCTTGAATGATTATTTTCGTGGAGTGCCTAGTGGCCCATTAATGGTCCATTAGAGGAAACAATTGCGTGGCTAAGTTCAGAGAAAAGATTATTTCCGGTGTTCGACGGAAAAAGTAGTATTTGTATCGAGAGTAGTTGTTTGAAAGTTTTTCTGTGTTATCCTACGAAAATGATATCTTTTCCGTAATTATGTTCACGAAAATGCATTTTTTTTCTTTCACAGTAATATCAACAATTCTATTAGTGATTTGTTGGTGAATATGTAATTGTCTTGAATATAATTTACCAACAAATTAACAATTAATACAAAGTTAGGTGGTAGGCACTAGGCAGCCTCATTTGTTTTCAATGGTTTGGAGTACATCACGTGTCCTGGCATTATTAAACATAATTACAAATGTAAAATTAACCTAACTCAAGAACTATTGTTAGGCGTTAAAAATGACATGAACGAAGAAAAAAAGGTAAGAGAACAAATCCACCACTACCGAATGGAATAACTATAGATGCTAGCTAGAAACTTTGGCTGAATCAATTATTTCAAGAGATATCTTCATCTTCTATTGAAGACAATCTAACATGCAAAAACATCAACACGTTAATTATTGATATACAAAGATAAAACCTTACTTATATAACACGTCTCTTCACAAGCTAAAACATAAATATAGCAAAAATACAGAAGACAGAGAAGAATATCCTATATATCCAGCGTAGAAGAAGCCACGCATCAAGGCTTTCATGATTTCATTCCTTCATCAAGGCTTTCATGCTGTTATACATAGTAGTTAGTATCTTACGATACGGGATACGAATCTCACGATTCGATACGATTCAAAGGCTAAGAGATACGAATCTTATATGTGTATCTGAAATGGAGTGTATCTCACGAATCTTACGATACGTGGGATACGAATCTCACGATTCGATACGATTCAGAGGCTCAAAGATACGAATCTTACATGTGTATCTGAGATGGAGTGTATCTCGCGAATCACGACGATACGGGAGTATAATACGCATATCGTATCGTGGCATATCTTATTTAGTTGCGATTCACGAATCGTTCAGTAGAATCCACGATTTTGCCTCAATAACTGCAAACGGGCCCCGACAATTTGTTTCTCCCTCCTTTATGACACTATTTCGTGCCAATTTGTGAAACCCTTTAAAATTATGATAGTTTCTTTAGTTATTTAGAGTTTCTTTTGTTAGATACTAATTACTATAACTCATTTTGTTATTTTAAAAATAGCTTAGCGTATCTTAACGAAACGATACGATACACGATACGATATAATATCCACTGATACACGATATATTTTACGATTCAACTACTATGCTGTTATATACAATTTTCAATTTTGAACAGAGATCTCGGTACCATCACCACAACAATTTGCTTTGGCAGTGCAAACAAGTGGGGTATTGATGGGAGAAGAAGTCACACACTTTGATCACAACATGGAAGAAATGTCAAGTGGTGAAGAGAGAGTTCAAGAACATGATATTAATGCAACTTAACTGAATCAGAAGATCATGATCGTAACAGGGATATACAGTCCATTTAGTACATTTGTTTACAATAAAAAACAGTGTACCGTTACTGGTACAGAGCCTTGATGCTGTCAGGTAGAAGTAAGCTGAAGAAGGTTGTATTTGTTCAGTTTGCTGCACTTGTTTAGTTTGTTGTAAATTTTCTTTTCTTTGTTGATACGAGTATAAAGTTAGTATACTCGTTAAACAATTGTAAAACCTTTTTGTTTTTGACATTCGAAAAGTAATGAAAGCTGGTTATTTAACTTGGAATTGGTTTTCATCCAAAAAAAAAAAAAAAAATTCAGGGCTTAACATGTAAAAAGGTAATATGTAATATGCTCCCTACCAACACATCTGCTGTTATTCATGTTTCTTTGTCCGAAATGGCGAAATCTACACCAACCCGGCAACCCCCACTGGTTCATGGGGTAGGGTACAAGGGGTGAATTTCAGAGGATGGGAAGCTCTCATCCAACCAAACTCAGTTTTGGTGTTTTGGTCTAAACACCGGATCTTGGTCCTACCATGTGCACTGGTCTCCGAATGAATCCTGTATCTTTCGCCCATTAGAAAGGGAACGGGATCTGCTGCTCGTAAATTTCTATTTGTTTCTCGGCTTGTTTCGATTTGGACCGTTCAAAATTCATCTAACGGTCAAAATATCTGTCTCCTGAATCAAATCACAACCGTCCGTGACGATCGAGTGGTCGGATCGAGACAAACAGAAAAACAAGCGCGATTTTTACGATGACCAGATTCGGACTCATTAGAAAGGGTCGCTTTTTTAGGTAGACTAGGTGCATATGATTAATCTGGCATGCCAAACCAAATAATTTTTGTTATGGATGGAACCTATGTTACTTGGGTACTTCAAATATTTTACCGTACTCTTATCAAATACTTGCCGCATTCGTATTCGATACGATTCTCGTGCGATACATCATGTGATGACCATAGTGTTTTTTTATTCGTTGCTTCATCAAGTTGTCGTAAGATTGAAGTCATTTCTCTTCAAAAGACATATTACTCTTGATCCCTTGCATCTTATTCTCTCTTGTGTATAATAATAATTTTTATTATATATCTTCACTTATATATTATTTTTCAATGTATTAAATTACTTTTTTTAATTGAAATTTAATATATATTTAGTCGCATCCGTATCTAAGATTTTTTAAAATCGTCGTATCGCCGCACCCATATCGTATCGGATACGATACCCGCACCCGCACTCATGCAACATAGGATGGAACTCTCTGCAATTTTTTAATTAAAAAAATTAAGTTTTGATTTTAGGTTAAAGCTTTTCATAACTGATATATGATTTTTATAATTACGTCACACATATTTTACTAACAAAATAAGTATTTTAATCACTCATATATATTCAGCTTAATTTTATGAAATGTTTTACTAATGAAAAAAATAAGGTTTGTAATGAGTGTTTTTGCTGACTATTCAACTCAAAATACATAGTCACTTAGGACATGATAGTAATAGATAATGAGAAAAGTTATTTTTTTCTTACAAAGAGTAATAATTGTTAATATTACAAATAATCAATATGAAAATGGTAAGTTGAATTTTCACATATGGCCGTATCACCTTTTAGTTTTGACAGATAGTTAAATTATTTTGATAATCTTCAATGTAATGCTATAATTTAAAGAATGAAAATATTTGAAATGTTGTAGCTGTCAATTATTTTATATAACTTCTCTTAACTCATCTCTTTTTTTTGGTAAAACCTAATATATTATGTCATAAATGAATCAATTGGTCTTTATTATCATCATTCATCAAGTCTAATTATGAAATAATATTAATTTATAAATTAGACCTTCTAGTTTAACGATTTATCAACTAGTTACTAGCTAGTAAGCATTTATGTAACAATCATGATGAACCACTTATTTCTTTTGCACCTTTTTTAAAATTAAACGTTACACCTGTTCTATTGGAAAATGTTGTGGAGAACAAGCTCCACTTTAAGTGCCCTTAACCACCTCTCTTTAAAGCCCCTTGAGCACCTAATTCCTCTCATTTGGGTATCTCCTGCCCCTTTTCAACACAGAAACTAACCATTCCCAAGGGATCTCACAACCCCAAAAAAGATTGGGTTATTCATGGGCAACTGCATAAAGATTAGTGCATCAACATCAACAACAACAACAAGTCAAGTAATAAACGATGAATTGCCAGAAGCAGTGATCAGACCAGAAGAAACTGTACAAAGAGAAGGTGGAGGCAATGGTGTCAAGGTCAAGGTGCTACTCACAAGAGCAGAGCTGGAATGGCTAATGGCACAACTGAAGAATGGAGAGAAGAAGTTAGAAGAGGTGTTGGCAGAGATGGGGAGAGAGAGGGAGAGAGAAAAAGAAATGTGTGATAATGGATGGAAACCTTCTTTAGAAAGCATATTAGAATGCCATGAACTACTTTGTTTTGATTGAAATTAAAATATATATTTCGTTGCTAGAATTTTGCGAGTTTTCGATGGATTTCTTTCTTTCTTACCCTATAATTGTCTCTTCTTTTTGTGTGATTTTCTTGTGTGCTTTGTCGGGTGTTGGTGTTTTAAAAGACGACCGATGTAGTAATTAATTTTCTTTGTTTGGGGTTGCATAATGCTGCACAAGATAATTGATATCAGTATGCACATATACAGTGCTGAATTTTCTTTTCTACGGCTAGAAGAATATTGCAAATAGCTAATACATTTATGGGTCTTTGAGGAGATCATTGATTATTCCTGATTAAATTGGATTGAGTTGATTGATTGAAGCGGTTTGTAGAAAGATAAACATAATTTAGAGCACTATCTCTTCTCTGTTTTCCTAATCCCTAATGCATGGATCTATTCTTGTATCTTTGATTTTGTTGGGTTTGCCACATTTTATGAAAGTTTGGAAGTAGAAAAGGAAATCTTGAATACTTAATTTGGAAGATAACATGATGAAACAGGCACTTCATACCAACAAAATCACTCAATTTGAATAGGTGACCTATTTGGTAAAATTCATGCATGTCCTTTGTCGTTAAAAAGGTGAATTGAAAAGGAAATCCTTATTTAATTACCTATGCAAAATTGTTGTTAGAACTTATTAATTCATTTATCACATAATTAACTCAGCTAGATTAGTTAGGCCATGGTTTCTCTCTACATATTGATTGAAAATGACCGTTAACTAGATGCCTTATTACGTGCGTTTCAATTTCATTTCAGAGAGATAGCGGTCATTGAGTTTGATTTGGAATATACTCTTTAGTGTTTTGCTAATTAATACAATTGTTACACTTTGGAATGTGATGATGGGTTAGAAGATAAATACTGTTATGAAATTTAGAACGGATTATTTTTAAGAGAAAATTTTCTAATTTCCAACATTCTGTCTCTCGCTTTTGTCCTCTACTATCTTTCATATTTTGTCTTTTTTATATACTTCTTTTTTTTATCTTCCAACTGCATCTTTCTTTTTTTTCCTATATTCTCTTCAACGAGAAATTGTTAGAAATGACGAAAAAACTATCAAAGACGAAAATAATGTAAAATAACAATAGATCTGATAAAGAGCAAGTGATAGCAAATCTGAGAATGAAGATGAAAAACAACGAACGACCTTGAGACTGTCTCTGACTTTTTTCGTATACACAATGACTGTTATCTTTTTTCACAAAAGAAAGAAAGAGAAGGAGAAAAATGAAAATATAAATGTGCTTCTAATATAAACACTTATTTCAGTAGTACGAACACATTTTCCAACTAGTTTGAACACCTCTGATGTTAATATAAATACATGGGAAGTTAGTATGAACACCCTGAATGTTAGTATGAATACCTGTGGAGTTAGTATCAACACTCTGAATGTTATTATGAACACTTAAAAAGTTATTTTGAACACTCTAAATGTTAGTATGAATATTTTGGATGTTAGTATGACCACTTGAGAGGTTAGTATGATCAATAGATGAGCTAGTATAATCACATCATTAGTTAGTATAAGCACTTGAGCAGTTAATATGACCACCTGAGAAATTAGTATGACCATCCATTTTATTTAGTACTAGATCTGAAATTTGAGCTTCGCTCAATCTAATTAGAACTGATAATATATATGCATAAAATTTTATAAATTATTATTATATTATTTATATACATAAAGTTTTATGAATTATTATATGAAAAATATATGGATTATATATATGTGATATGAAAATAATTATATGAATTATATGAGTTATCTACATGCGAGTTATATGAACTATATACACGTGATATGAAAAATATACACATAATATGATTTATAGTATATAATTTAAAAATACTAGTATGTTTTATATAAATATTTTACAATACTAAATTTAATATGATATAAAAAATACATACAATATGAAATATTTTATATGTAAATAGTATGAAAATATACATCTTGATATTCATACATTTAATTTCAAATAAAAATCGAGGACAAATAAAAAAGAATACAATCCCAAATCACCCTATGTATCTTCTAATAATCTCAAATTCCAAATCAAGTATATCAAGAGAGATTATAAAAGAGAGAATCATAATCTAAGCAAAAAAAATTATCTATCCTTAAAGACAGACTGAAAACGAAGCACGCTCCAACACGACAAATTTGAAACAAGCAAGACTCCGACGACAACAATACTTGAGAAAATAAGAATTAGAGGAAGAGAAATATTATGAATGTGAGAAAGATAAATAATCAATGAAACGTTGCACGCAGCACGCTGTATACAAAGCGTGCTTTCCAATTTATTGCATGCGGCCATGCATTAGATGGACATACCATGTGGCCATTTAGTCTTTGATTTTTACATTACAACCGTTTAGGACTTTAGGTCAATCCTTGATTTGGACTGTGAACGCCTATGTATTGACACGTTGACCCCCAACATTACAATCTTGCACAATAAAATAAATTTTATGAGAACAGATTACCATCAATTTAAATATTTGTCTAGACAAGTGTCCATTTAATTTTGTTCAATTATTCAGGATTCAGAATTTTCGGTAAAGACATCTGCAAACGAGTCTGCAGGCCTCTTTTTATTCTTTTAATTCTTATAAGCTTTTAGTTCTAGAAAGGAACGAAGATGCTCGACCAACGGGAGAGGAACGAAGATAGGTCTAACTTAAATGAAATGGTGAAATGACTGAAAGAGATTCCGAAACTATGGAATTCATTATTTTTTGAGAAGATTCAAAATTTAAGTATTTTTCAGAGGTTTAAAATGATGTATACGTAACAAAATTATATTATAAATATATTTTTCAAAAAGAATTTAATTGTATGATCAAATTTGATTTTTTTTCCAGAAAAGTACAACTGAATTTTGTTAGTTTGGGACTGTTTTGAGTGGAAGAGAGAAAATATATATTTGTGCTGTTTATATTGGAGCATGGCTAAAATAATATGCATAGTACACTCCATTTCGTACTATGCATATAGATATAGGTCAATAAATTGAGATTTAAGTTGCTCAATAAATTCTTCATATTAAAATATTGTAGGAAATTAAATTTCGTGATTTTTAGAGCTTTCTTGCTATTTTTTAAATATTTTTTAAAAACAGTCCAGATTTAATACTACAAAAATGCCATTTCTGGACTGTTTTTAAAAAATATTTAAAAAATAGCAAGAAAGCTCTAAAAATCACGAAATTTTATTTCCTACAATATTTTGATATGAAGAATTTATTGAGCAACTTAAATATCAATTTAATGACCAAATTAAATACAAATGACCCCATAGTACGTTATGTGGTGTACTATGCATATTATTTTAGCCATGCTCCTTATATTGTCTACATCACTCTATTTCTTTCCATATTCAAATTACATGCCCAAAACCAAAAACTACTCTTCGCAAAACGAATAACCAATTTTGTTAAGTTGCCTTTTGGAGTGAGTATTTTATGAATAAAAATTTTAAACTCAAATTAATTGCAATCGTTGCTAATCATTAATAATTATACAATCAAATTGATTTTGCATCAATAATATTAAAATCAAGTTAATTTGATCAGAATTTGCCTTTTGTTAATGGGTTTAAGACCAATAAATGTTATATAATTTGCCCAAACCCAATTTGTTTTCATTGGATGCACCTCTCCAGTTTGGACTTGAGAAGCTTTCCCCTTGTTAGAACACAAATTTGGGCACATTTCAACTTGAAATTCGCGAAATTATTTTGAAATCGGGAAGAAGAATTGGAACGAAGAAAAGCGTTTGTGCTGAGTCTCTTCTGAAATGCCGAGAATTCCAAGAATCAAATTCCCCCAGAGGCATCCGCCTAAATCCTCAGGTCTCGACCAATCTCGTGAAAAATTCCTTTTGTCTTTGTTTTTGGTTGTTGTACTTTGGTTAAATAGATCAATTTGTTTTTATTTATTTTTTCTGAAATTTAGTGTTGGTTAATTTGTTTCAGCGTCTCCTGCGACATCTGATCAGAACCTGTTCTTTGTCTCACAGCCAGGTTAGTGCAATCTCGAAATTATGCTTTATTCGTGATAAATATTCACCAATTTATTTTGCTGGCAAAAAATGGAATTAAAACCTTCGGAATAAAGATAGGGGAGGGACATAAGAAACCGGTGGGATTCCCTGTCAAGTAGTAATACTGACAATCTGACAACCCTTGCCAAATTATGTCAAAAATTCAATATAGATAAAAAAAGACATGTTGTTTTCGTTACAGATGGATTGTGTATCAGTTTTTATATGTGATTTAAAAATGATTTGATATTTCATCAAATGCTATTAAATACTGAACATTGCAACTTTCGTGTAATTTGGTGAACCATAAAGCTTGCCAAAAATTTCATCGTGTTTGATAATATATGATATGGGTAAAAGTATAGACATTTTACTTGTCATATTTTTTAAAAATATATTATGTTTATGCTCTCCAATATTCTCAAACCAGCCTGAACTTTTATTCCCTATGGTAGCATACTTCTTTTCTTTAACTGAGCCCTAAATGGATTTCAATGTTGGATTGTCAAACCAACCTAACTGAATGAAGTCAATGAACCCTAAATTGACTGTCAAACTAGCCTCAACTTTATTATTATTTTTTTTACTCATTAACATTTATTTGCAGCTAAGTCACAGACAAAGGAACCAGCAGCGAGAACTGGTGAGAAACCGAGTTACCGGTTTAGGTCTGATGTACCTGCCCCTCCGTCTAATACTGCTTTAGGCGGAAAGGCTTCTCTTCTCCCAAAGCGTACTCCTGTTTCTGAAGAAGAAATTGAATCTATAATGGTAACTCTTCCACTTTGATTAAATGCATTATTTTTTTGGAGCTGCAGTGTCATAATATGACTCAAAGGTTCTTATCAGCTGTTGGTATCAAACAGGTGAGGCTGTGTATATGAATCCAACTCGCACATACTTGATTGGTTCCTGGAGTTAATATCAATGTTTTTTTTTCTTTTCTTGTAGGAGTACATGAGTTAGTTTGTCTAAGTAGATTAGTCGTAAAAGATGGAATTTTTTACGTGTTCTATATAGGCATATTCTTTCTGTAACCAAAAGAGGATTGTCAAATAAGAAACACTTAAACTTCTCTTTGTCCAATCGTGATACAAAAGTAACTATGTAGTTATTTTAAAACTGAGAAATGTACTTCTTCTAGCTTCTTCAAAAAGATAACACCAACCTATTCTACCATTTTATTCCTTATCTATCTAGAGAGAAGAAATCTAGATTGATTGTTAGTTTGGGACTCTTTTGAGTGAAAAGGGAGAAGATATATATTTGTGCTGCTTTTCTATCATATTTCACCAAATGATGGGCATATGGATGATCTTTCTTGGTTTTTCTGGATAAGTGATTGTTTGTGTTGGTGCTACGAAATTGTCATTTCTTCTATTTGAAGTATTGAATATCCATAATGTAGATATAATGCTAAGAGATACACTATTGTCTATTGTAATCCATCGTCTAGTTTCTTCAAACTATCAGTTGTCCAATTGCATAATTTATTACTAAGCCAGTGTAGTAAAATATTCAATCAATTGAACTCTTACTTATATTTCAGCTACATATGAGAAGATTCTGATGAAAGTAGGGGGTATTTTAGCCCAATAAAAGAGTGTTACTCACAACTACATTCATGCAAATAAGCATTACACTTCATCATTTTTACATCAGTTCATGAAGTTGTTTTGGCTGAACAATGCAAACCAAAAATGATATAGTAACTGTCAACTATGGTCTAGGGTCCTATAGTGGGTTTTAGGGTTCACTCTAAGCTAGAAAACTAACCTCCAGAATAGCAAAAGGATTGACAAAAGCAAATTTGCATAACTGAAGTGCTCATGTAGTGATGTAACTGGTGCAATGTTGATTTTAGTACTAGTATTGAGATACCATTGGGACCAGAAGAACTGGGTGGAAAGCTTATTCATGATCTATTGTCTGTACTAATAGCTAACAAACACAATACATACTTTTTTTGTTGGCAGTTGGGTGGATCCTTCTGATTGGTTTTTTGAAGATTTCATATGCTCAATCAACTGAATAAGATGTGGCTCAGATTTTTTAATGGTAAGTTAATATCATATGTAATGTCTTTGACCAGATTTTGTTTAATGAGCTGATAATTAAACAACTAAGTAGAGGTGGTCATCTGATTACGCTCTTTTTGTTGGTATTAATGTTCTTTTTCCTTCCAAATGGTTGACTTCTCTTGTCATGCTTATAGCATGGAAGTGTTTTTTTTTTTCTGAAAATACTGATAAAGAGATGATGTTTGTGTTAATATTGATAAAAGATGAAAAAAAACATATGAGAAAATCTATTTTGGAACATGGATCTAATGGTATTATTGAGAGTATCAACATGATAGTAGCCCGCAAATAGAAAATAGGGGGTAAACTGAACCTGAATTGATCTAATGGGAACCGATGCCATCATGCCAAGGTTTCAAGGGAGATCTCTCTCTTTTTGTTTTTTAAAAAAAACAGAAGAAATAGAGAGATCTTTTGATAGCCACTATCGAGTTTTCGGAAAAAAAAAAAGCGATATCCTTTTGTTTCCAGTCCTGTGACTGTTTGATTGGAGTCATCGTCAGGATTTTGATTGTATGATTCATTTAGCAAATCAAGAAACAATGCTATAAGAGCTACAAGAGTACTATCAAGATATTTTAAAAATAAAATATTAATAGAAGAGTTATTTTAAAGAATAATTGTAGAAGAGTGCTATTCTCACATTTGAAAGGGTGAGTGTTATTTTGTTAATTATTGGTAATAAGAGTGATATTTTCTTTTCGCTCTTGTGCTATTTGTGTCATTGATTGTAATGTCAAATAACACTTTAATTTTTCCTTTTCCCCCCCTATTTTGGCTATTTTCATGCTTTATTAATTGTAAAGCATTAGTCTCGTGCAAAATGTTTTTTTGCACTTTTGTAGTTTGTACTGCGTTCATTATTAAAATTAGGCCATAAATCCGTTGCAAATGCGTACAATGTGTTTCTTATGAGTTCTTAAAAAAATGATGCCGTTGCAAAAATTTAAATAGGTGTGGTATCATGACATGTGCTCGAACATTTCATTTATGATAAGTTGATCCCATAGCTATTTATTTTAAACAAGCATTCTCTTAAACTATGCGAATGCAATCCATGATAATGACCCCTCTAACACTTTATTTATCATGTAATGTTCAATTTTAAACACAACACGACGAATATATTCTTGAATGTTTATAGAATAGTATTTAGGAAATATGCCTTAACTCTCTCCAAACTATTGAATTGCGACAAATTAATTCTCAAACTTTTAATTTTGACTTGCATTCGTCATTAGAATATGAATTCCAGATATTTGAAATCGTAAAAACCCTCGCCGGTGCCTGAAACAAAGGTCGTTTGAGGTTGTACTTGTTTCCCTTTTCGAGAATCGTCACTTCGGTCGACACCGGAAGGGTCCCGACTACTTGCACAAAAAATTTGCAACTGTTACTAACGCCTCCCGATCGTTACCAAAAATGCAGTGCAAACATCTCAACTAACATTACTAACGACTTAATTATAGCTGTTGTAATGTCCCAAATCTGACATTACAGTTGTATTACAACTGTATTTGTTGTTTGAAATTCCTACGTTTTAATTCGTCTTGTCATTACATGTCTTAGTTCACGTTTTGAATAATGCCCTGCATAAATTTTTGATCTTTCAATAAATTTTAGTATGAATAAGATTTTCAATTATTATACTTTAACTTCAATCTTATCATACTCAGACTTTATACGCGTATTTAGATACAACTAAATCAATTGTGATCTTTAATCTTGATCTTGAGTTGTTTATGCTCCGTTGCTTGCATCAAAATCTAGCAACTATAATGCTCATAAAAACTTGAAAGACATTAGTTTCAAATTGTGACATTATTGTTCAAAAGTTGAGATTGATACAAATTCAAGTCCTAATAGAAGGTTGAAAGAAAATACTAAGACATTGAAAATATTGAACCTGAATCCAATAAAAAAAACCTCTCAAGACATAAGCATGAATGCCAGGCTCATATACTTTTATTTGTGGTGGCTATGTTATTCAGATTATAGGGAAGTTAAAAGCAACAGCATTGATGTATAATGGGAAGCGGTTCCGCTGTCATAATTTCGATGACACGACTGTGTTATTGAGAGAATGATAGGTGATCTCACGAAATTAATATTATAATATACATTTCTAAATCAAATTACTGTCGTTCAAATTTAATTCGACTTTTCAAATTAATCTAATGGTACAGTCATGCCATCGCAACCATGGCAACAGATATGGATCCATGTATATTGTATTGTGTTCTAGTGGTTTTGGAGATTTTTCTTCTGATTGGGGTCTTTTGGTTCTCTCGTCAGAGACTCGATACGTATTTCAAAATAGAGGAGGATATAAAGCCTCCAATTTTGTGTGTTTTCATTGTGTTTTCAAAATTCACACTATTCATTATGTATATTTTTTATGCAATTAAATTTTGATTATTAATTAATTTTAATGAATGATGTAAATTTTGAAGACACAATGAAAACACACAAAAATAGAGGTATTATTTCTCCTCTTCAAAATATGAAGTTCTTATTTTTCGTGTTATTTAACGTAACATTACTAAAATCTGACCTGATTTTGATTTATAAAAACAGCCAATAAAAACGAACTATAAGTCCATAACCAAAAAACGAAAACAGAAGCAACAACTGTGAAATCAACAGGCACATAAGAGCGCGACATTTCCCTTGCTCCAAAACTCCCAATTTAATTATAAACCATTCGTTTCTTTAGATTCGTTGAAACTCTCCAGTACTGAGGCAATGTCTTGCTCCAGTACTTCCTCTCGATTTTCTCCTCCGGGTTTCTCTTTCACCTCTTCAAACAAACCAAAGCTTAGGCGCGCCTTTTCCCTGCCGAGAAACCAGTTCAGAATAAATTGTTTGAGGCTAAGTTTAGAAGAAATCTCAGAGGTCGTGCACAACAAGGTACTCTTAATCCTCTTTCCTTTCTAAATTGTATGGTGGGTATTCTTTTTTATTTTTCTGGGTACAATTTGGTTAATTTTTGTGAAGGTTTTAGTGGCATCTATTCTAGCAACGACAATTGGGCAATTATCAAAGCCTTTAACTAAAGCGGCTTCTAGTAGGAAAGGGATTGATTGGAGAAATGCAATTCGCTCTGGTGGGATGCCTTCAACCCATGCAGCTGTAAGATCAATTGGTTCTTGGTATAATTTTTAGTTACTGTGTTAGGTACTGGTATTGAAATTGTACCTCATATCAGTTTTGTAATGGATGAACCTCATATCAGTTTTGTTTAATAGTTGAATTGGGGATGAACTTCACTAGTGTAAGGAATTGGTACAAGCAGATTGGTACCGGACAAAAAATGGGATCTCTATCATTAGAAATCTTGTGTTTTATTAACAGAGCAAGTACCTTTTGAAGTTGATATAAATTTGGTTTGCTGTTTCTAATGCAGAGCGTGGTCGCAGTTGCTACTTCTCTTGGTTTAGAAAGGTTAGCTTTCAGCTCCTTATCCCCAATTTTATTATAGTCCCGGAAGTCTGGTAAATAGGTTTGTGAATTTAACTTTTAATCAGACTTGGTCCTTGTAGATGTGAACAATTTTGGGAATTTTGTTTGTGGGAAGAGGGTCAATGCCCTCAAAGCATCTACAGTTATTAAAATTGGCCCTTCATTTGTTGAGTGCCTTAGTTTGATGATGATTTAGCAAGTAGCTTATCCTCTGAAATTCTTTGTTCAAGTATATGGCTCTTCTGTTTTCCTACTTTTTTTGTTCCTCTCTCTCTCAGTTGTGATTGGAGTTGAAAAGGAGAAAGTAGAGGAACCGAGATATGAAAATAGCAGCCATTAAAACTTAATTAAACAAGATATTTGACTGTTACCACAAGATATTTGACTGTATTCGGTCATATCAGTAATTGATGGTCACCTCAAATATTCGACTGTCAAATAAAGGCAACTAATAAAAAACATTACGGATCAATTGGAAACAAAATAAAAGTTGCTGAGGGACCATGTAAATTTCAATAAGATTCAGGATCAAGGAATTAATAGAAGTTGGATGTCTTGGCCACAGGTCACTAATCCTAGGAAAGTTTTGAATTTGGAAAATTCATGATCAAGTATTTAATTTGGCTTATTTGTCACAATGAACGTGGAAGTTCGGTTTATATTATGAACTGTGCTCATCTTTTTTATAATTATTTGTTACTGTAGTAGCATGGAGTTGAAGAAAAAGCAAATTCGATAATACAATGTGCAGTGATTATACTAGAAATTAGAAAACCAAAACTAAGAACAAATCAGGCAAATCAAAATGAAAAGAGTAGTCCACTCAACTGAAAACTGACCATTACAACAGGAAGTATAAAAATTCAAACTTTCACACAACAGCCCTTTGGAATAAAAAGCTATTTCTTGAACTGGTTATTCCCTTGAACACCTCTATATTTATACTCTCTCCCTCTCAACATCTCTCTCAACGCAACTTCAAAATCCAGTAGTGTTTGCTTTAACATCACAATTTGCATTAATGTGAATTGTTGTATCCAATATGATAAGTTTTGTTATCTATGATATAATAACAGTAATGAGGATGTAAATTAGAATGCAGGAGATTTTCTGATGCTATTTTCGGCATGTCTGTTGTCTTTGCTGGTATTGTGATGTATGATGCTCAGGTATATTTTTTAAAACCAATTCGCACTACTGCCCCCATCCCCCACCACCATTTGTTTTTTACATCGGAACTCTCAAAGATGTGAACCATTAGAAGATATCCTGCAATTATTTCCTTTTATAAAGGATACTACTCCCTAATCAGTTTTTTAGTAATACCAGTACAATTCGGCCAATTTTTCTGAAAACAGATTGAGATTCCCAGATCTTTCATTTTGGAAATTCTAGGATTTGGTATCTGTCAGGAGAAGGATCGGACCACTTTGGAGAATGGTGGGTCGTCTGGGTGATATTTTGTTTTGACATTTAAACTAATAAGTATGTGCAACTTAATTCGTTTCTGCCATCAATAAATTTCAGGGAGTGAGAAAAGAAGTGGGTTATCATGCACAGGTTCTAAACAAGATAATAGCCCTTCAACTAGGGAGATCTGTCTGTTGTTTGGACAGAGAAAATTTTGTTGAGGCCAAAACTGGAATTAACAACAAAGATAATTCTGAGTTAGAGATTTCAAAATTGTTACCATTAAATGAATACTCAGCCACTTGCACGAGCACAGTTACTGCCAAACAGTCAGACACTAAAAGTAGTCTGGAAACATCTCCGATCGATCCATTAGAAATCGATGTACTGAACATTGAGCCTCTAAGTGAGTCAGTTGGTCACACTAGGGTTCAGGTGTTAGTTGGTGCATTTTTAGGCTTTGTGATAGGTTTGATTATTGATGTTGCATTGTGACAATAGTCATACAAATATTTTCTCTTTTTTCTTTCGCTTAGAAATGCACAGGAAACATTTATATAATTTGTTATTTACATAGCTGCTGATATGTACTCTTATGCTGTATTAGGTGCCCATGAATTTTAGTTTTTAGTTTTTTATTCAAATTTTCTTATGCTGTATTGATAGTGAACAAATTTAATTTTGAAAAAGATAAATATAAACCTAGATAATTACAGAATAAATGTTCATAATTTGACATATTAAATGGAAATTGGAGACTTGATGTGATGGAATTGAAGTCCAGGGGTTAAAATTCAGGTAAATGATAGTTACATACTAAAAACATATAAAGAATAAAACCAAGTGATTCCCAAAAGAAGCGAAACTAAAGAGAAAAATTACATTATAAAATTGCGAGTTGCAAACAAGTTCACGGTTCATACTTTTTTAATCGTCCAACCGACCAAATCTAATAATTCATCTCTGATTGAACACTTAATTGAACACAAAATTGGGCCTTAATCATTGAGCCCAAAATGGGTTTAGAGTCTACAGAGAGAGTTATTCTGGCACTAAACCGGCCCTTAACATTATTATACTTTCTGATATTAGGCCCATGAAAAATTTGTTCCCTTGAAGTTTAACCATCATCTCTGATTCCTTACACCAGAAGGATCAGGAACCCGTACATCGCTACCCACTCTAGGTGTTCTTTAATCTGAATCGTTGGAGTAAAGATCAACGGCTCGACCGCCACTGATAAAATTCACGAAAACTTTCATACTATTAAATAAAAACCGTTGATCTTTAATCCAACGATCCAGATTGATGATTCCCAGTCTGAGTAGCGATCCCAGAGGATATGATTCCGAAGGATCAGACAACTAACGCTTCGCTCGTTTGTAACAAGCAAATCGATCCATCGCCTCTGCCAATTTTCTCTCTTCCTCAATACTCCTCAGTCCTCACAAATCGAGCACTCCACCTCTCGGCTGGTACTCATCTTTTGCCTCCTGCGCTCAGGCAATTCCAACGCCTTCTCTTGTAAAAGCAGCACCACAAACTACCAATTTATCTTTCCTTTCTCCAAGTATGTGTCACCCAAAAGGCGCTTGAACAAGGGAAAATACTCCATGCTCGTTTAGTCATTTCAGGGCTCGGTTTTAACACAGTATTAGCCACAAGGCTGGTTAATTTATTTTGTACCTGCAATTGTTTGACTGATGCACATAACTTGTTTGATAGAATTTCTAAGAGAAATGTTTTCCTTTGGAACATACTCATCCGAGCCTATGCATGGAATGGGCCTTATGAAATGGCAATCTCACTGTACTATCAAATGCTTGATTGTGGTATTGAGCCTGATAATTTCACATTTCCAGTTGTACTGAAAGCATGCTATGCCCTGTAAGATAGCGGGAGTAGCCGAGAGGTCCATGAAGAGGGTAATTGTTTTGCCATCTGAGAAACAAAACCTATGTCTAATTAATCATTTAGAGGTCTTAGAAGAGGGTAATCTTTATGGACTCTTTGAGATGATAGTGTATCAGTCTCATTCTGCGGCGTCCAAAGCACCTGCACAGCCTGAAAACAAAGCATATATATCTGAGATTAAATTCTCCATACAAAGCATTTTTTCGATTTTCATTCTTTTACTTTGTTTCTTAATTTGGTTTGCTGTTGTGAGGGGAAATTCCCTGATTTTCTAGACTTTTCTACATCTATGTGTTGCACAGAAACATTGAGGGATATGGGAAGTTGTTCTTTTTCTTTTTTTTTAAGAAAAAAGAAGCATCAAATACTATATTGGAAGTACCAGAATCTCTTCCTGGGGTATGCTTTCTAATAAACTAAAACCAAATAAAAAATCATCTAACCAGTAACTTAGTGAGGTCCCATAATAATGTATAGATTACCATCAACAACAATTAATCATCAGCTCATCACATATAAGCATCAATCTAAGACGAAAACCAAACAACAGAGAGGCTCAGAGAGAGAGAGACAGAGAGAGAGAGAGAGAGATACCAGCTAGTTTTCCAATGAGCTCCTCAACCTGTCCACAACCGATCTTCTTCTCGATCTGCTCCCAGTCTTCCTCCCCCTGGCAGGTCTGAAGCTGGTGCTTGGTGAAGCTCTCCACGGCCTTGCGGTATCCCTCTTCTGACGGCACCGTCTCGATCTCCTTCAAAGTCTTCTTGTACAGATCCATCAGCACCTCCCCCGCATTCGTCGCCAGAGAGGACGATATTTTACTCGATATTAAACCGATCTTGTTGCCGGAGAGGAGGTGGTACGGGGCGGCAATGGTAATCGCCACCAAAAAGAAATGTTAGTTATAAATCAATTTGTTCGTTAAAAAGTTCAACCGACTAAAATAAGAACTTAGGAGGTTCAGGAAACAAACCTTTGATTGTGCTTTTGTAGAGACAAAGTATTGCGTATGTTAGGGTTTAGGTTGGAGCGGCGAAGACACATGACCATATCGATCGGCTGAATGGCTCAAGTGGCAAGCAAGCCAGTGGTGCTGCCATTGACGAAGGGCTTGATGGTGAGCCAAGGATGACCAGCAGCGATGACGACAGATCCCACCTTCGCCTTTGTTTCTCGCACTAAAATCGACACAAGCTCTGTCACAACTTAGGGTTTGTCTCTCCTCAAAATCGCAATAGGGAAGAAGGAGAAGGCCCAACCACCTTTTGTTGTATTCAATCTAAAATAGAGAGAGGGAGAGACGAAAGACGGATCTGAAATGCTCTTTAAGGTTCGTAAAAGAGGATTTTGCGGAGAAAGTGAAGAGCATGATCATTCGTAAAAGAGGATTTTGCATATTTTAAAGTATGACAAATTGTCGACTTAACTGTGGATCCATCTTATAATATCTACGTAGCTTCTTTAGAATTTAAAATTAATATATCTTTTTGCATCAGCAAATTGGATGTTAAATTAGCATAAATGTTATTACATTTATTCTCCTGATGTAATCAACATTTTAGAATTTCTTTTTCTTTCACATTTTTACACATGAAAGCAATTACATTTATTTGCATGTACAAATAAGATACAAACAAATATTTGCGTCTGCAGGCTTGATGCAACATGTTCAAATGAAAATAACTATACTTATTTGCATCTGCACATTTGATACAAAACAGTATTTGCATCAGCTAGCTTGTAGCAATATGTTCAGATCATAATTTCAAGATCCAAATTTTTTTTATGTTGATGCTAATAAAAAAAGTAGATGCAATTGATCCTGACCGGATGCAAATGTTGCATCTTCATGTAGTGAGAGCACTTTATATCGGTTGTTTCAAACACCCGATATTAAATCTCAAACCACTTTTTCACATCATCTGAGAAACATTTTATACTCATATTTGTAAACAATCGATATTAAAGAGTACATTTTATATCGGCTATCCAAACACTCGATATTAAATCCGTAAATCACTTTCTCAGCCTATTTTATATCCCATTTTTGTGACCGACCGGTATAAAATGTTTCTACAAATATTCGAATTGCCACTGATCCCTCTTAATATCTCTTGTTTTAAATAACATGTACGAAATAGGAGTATTAAAGGCTCTTTCTGTGATTGCAACGAGGCAGTTTTATTGTTTGATATGATGAGGAAGGATGGAAAGATTGCACCAGATCATATAACATTTGTTGGTGTTTTATCCGCATGTAATCACGGTGGGTTAATGAAGGAAGGAGAACATTTCTTTCACTTAATGGTGGATGGATACTTCATTGAACCAACAATACAGCATTACACGTGCCTAATCAATCTTTTGGGGCATTTTCAGAAACTAGGTGAAGCTTATGAGCTAATAGAAAACATACCCATGAAACCTGATTCAAGTATTTGGGGTGCATTACTCAATGGTTGTAAATTACATCAAAATGTTGACTTATGTAGTTATGTGATTTGAAACTGCAAAAATTGATAGAATTGGAACCAAATGATGATGCCGGGAATTATGTGCTTTTATCCAATATATATGCGCAATCTGGTAAATGGGGAGAAGCTGCAAAAGTAAGAAAAAATGATGAATAGAAGAGGTTTGAAAAAGACCACAGCTTCTAGCAGGATAGGAATCGAAGGAATAACACATGCATTTCTGGCAGGAGACACATCTTATCCTTTCTTAAAGGAGATATACAAAGAATTGGATCGGTTAGAAGGGTTAATGAAAGAAAATTGGTATGTTCCTGATACCAACCCAGTGTACCATGATGTAGGGGATGATGAGAAACGCAACATGGTGAGGGCCCATAGTGTCATAGTGATAAGTTGGCAATTGCTTATGGGATCATAAGCACACCACCTGGCATGAGGTTATTGGTTACGAAAAACCTCAGGGTCTTTGAGGATTTACATGCGGCTATCAAGTTCATTTCAAGGATTTCAGAGCGGGAGATTATAGCTAGGGATGTGAACTGATACCATTGCTTTGTGAACGTAGAGTGTTCTTGTGGGGATTACTGGTAGCGTCAGTGTGTTCTCATGGCGATTGAAACTAAAAAAGAAAAATAGTTTATATCTAAATTTATTTGAACTAACAACTAATATAACAAAGAAGTTTGTCTGGGTTATTTGACAAGTTGATTAATATATATCTATGAAATGCTTTCAGTATGGTGGAATTTTCAAAAGATTAAATTATGTTATATAAAAATTAAAAGGTGGACTGGTTGAACAACCTTCCATTGAAGGACAAAATAATTAGTTCATTTCTCACAAGCCTGATTCTGACAAGAAGCTTGTACTACATAACACAAATTAACAAAAATTAAATAGTCTCTAGGGAGACTAGGGATTACTTTCTCTAAAACCTGACAACATGGTCCATGTGATGCACTTATATACATTTAACAGCCCATGCATAAACCATCTAGAGATTGCTTTGTAAAAACAATAATCTCAATATCACTTAGCAAACTTGAAGAGTTCGTTAGCATCGCAACCAAGATATTGCAAAGGAAACCTCTGAGCCGACGAACCAATACTATCCATCACATGCCATTGTGGGTTAAGCACCTTTCCTTGGAACAGCTGATCCAAGTTTTGGTGAGATGCCAGAAGCTTGTCCAAAATGGACCAATCAGTCGCGAATTTCTCATGCGAGAGAATGTCGCTAGTCCCAACAGTGCTGGATGTGAGTTTCATGAGGTTCTGTGAACATTCCATGTCATGAGAATTCGTTGAAACTTGGGTTGGTACAAAAGAATTGAGGGAAGACCCTGCAGGTTCGGTACATAACAATTGAGGGAGTTGCATCGAAGGATCAAAGGAAAAGTTGTTGCATTGCATGGGGTAATTGACGAATTTTTGGTCTGGCATTGTGAGTGCGCTTTGTCTGAACTGGAGTTCATCCTCTTCTTCTACTATAGTGACTTCCTGTGGCATGTCAATGCTCCTTTGGAAATTCTTCTTTTTAAAAACTCGGCATACAACCCATCCTTCTCCCTGCATTGCATGTTGGAGGAAGAACTGTTATATCCAACCACGGAGAATAAAAATAACATACTTTTCATTTGTTAGGGATTCATTAAGAGAAGAATCCTTATAATATGTTTGATCATATAAAATGCTTAGTATAATCAGAATGAAAACCAAATTGTTTATGTTTGTATATAATGCTAGACCCTAGAGAATTTGATCGATTAAATTTTTTTATATAGTAAACAAATATGAAGTTATAGTTTCCACTTTCCAAGTACTATTGTTATAAAGAAAATAGCAATATCAATTTTCTTTCTGTCTTTTTGTGAATCTTTCGTTTTACAATGACGGATGCAGAAGGAGAAAGAGCAAGAAGTAAACAAAAGAGGAGGCAAGAAACTTGTGAGGGTTTAGTCCTAGAATGAAAGTTACATATCATTTAAAAGTGAATGCTAGAAAATAACAGAAGGAAAAGGAGAACTGCCTACAAGTGCATTACCTGAACTTCAGTGTTTTCATCGTCAAGACGGTACTCGTGCATGATCCAATCAGTCTTTTGCCCATGAGGGGCTCTACCTGTGTAGAAAACAAGTGTTTTTCTCATGCCGATCCTTTGAGAGTTGCTTATGTATATGGCCTTGTCCCTTCCGGTCGCCTTCCAAAAGCCAACAGTTGTTGCACGGTTCGTTCGTGTACCAGTAGGGTATTTCTTGTCCTTGTGGCTAAAGAAGTACCATTCATTTTGAGGTCCTGATCCAATTTTGCACTTATCTGAATACAATAATGTGAATAGTATTCAGGTTATTTAGCTCTAGTCTCTTGTTCAGTGATGTAATATGAAAGCTCCACTTCAAAAAGGAGAAAAATGATACTACCCACTTGGGTTTTACACATTAAAAATTTGGAAGGAAACCGTGCAAGATATTAATTATTACCTTTTAGTTCCTGTTTCTTTGTTGTGACAGTTCACAGTTAGCATGCAATAATGGTCCATAATAAAAAGTAAAATAAAATTAACAGAAAATTAGCTAACCTTTGAGATCCCACGGTTCCAGTTTGTTGAGGTCAATTTCTCTGATGACATCGAGATCAATGGCCTCATAAGCCACCTTTTTCCTCAAGTAATAGTATAGAAGCTCTTCATCAGTAGGGTGGAAACGAAAGCCTGGTGGAACTGAGATAGGTGCATTGGTTTGTAACATGTTTCTTTAACCTAAAGACCGAAATAAAGCCCGTCTCTGATTAGAAATTGCTTTACAAAAGATAACAAAAATGGTAAACTAAGTTGTATTTGTTGAAATACTAGTTACAAAAAGTAGCAAAAATGGAGATGCATTTGCTAGTACATCCTAGGTACTTATCAATTTAACCATAACTTCCTCACACCGTCACATGCATCATGCATGCATGGATGTGTACAAATCAATATGTGTAATCAGATCTATATTCATGGTTATATAAAGAGATGGAAGAAGAAAAAATTAAGGAGTAATATGACCTTTAAAAACAGAAATACAGAATCTGAATCCAAGAAATACCCCATAATTAGTGGTTAAGTTATAAAAGAGATTAAATGCTTAATGGTCTTTCTATATATGTTAATATATGGCTTTAGGGTTTATATAGAGATCGCATCATACTGTATATATATATACTAATTTCCATCTTGAAAAAACATGGACTGAAAACAAGAAAGAAGCTCAGACCTTGGAAATGGAAGCAAATTAAACTCTTTCTCTCTGTCTCTAAAGAAGGCAAGGAGACCAGGACAAGCAAGAAAGCCAAGAGATGAAAATACAAGATGTTGGCTGGAAAGAAGAAGTTGGATTATAAGGAAAGAGCTGGTGCTAGGTTAAGGATAATAAAAATTCTATTCAACTCTTAACAAAACCCTACTCCATAACATAATAGGACGCTGATACAGTGCTCCCATGTGTGCCTCCAATTTCTTTCTTATACTGACCTGTGAGTTCCGCACGGATCCCACGCTTTGACTTTAGAAACTCTCTTTTTAGAAACATCTCAGAACAGAGTTGGGGGCGGAGAATCTTTATCCAATATAATAATATCTTAGGTGCAGATTCTAGGGTTCCAGTCAAGCATACAAGGAATTTGGACTATAGTGAAAAGTCCAAAGAGAGGATAGGGGGTTGTCTGTAAAATAGGAGACCTGCCATAATATCGCCTTATAAAGAGCAAAGAGGTGTCTACATCCTGGAATAAAAAGTGATCAATCATGCACAGTCAGAGAGGATTGGGATAAGAGAATGACGGAATATCACACCCCATTCCCTTAATTCCCATACCCGGATCTCTATGACAGATCTATTCTATTCTCTTTCTATTCTCTGAAAGTGGAAGTATTTTATTATGAGAACTTAGTTTATTTTGTTCTTCTCATATTCAGTTCTGGCATATTTCATTTCTGCTTAGTTTTCATTCCCCTAGGAAGTTCTCTTGTGAAATGCCAAATTTGCCCACAAGGGTATTGTGAGACTTTCTGAGCATTTTCATTGATTGTTCAAAAAATTCTGCATTGACCATTTTGCCCCTGATTTGTTCTCAAACAACAGGCCATGTTGGATCAGTTCATATCAAGCGGAGTTTAGGCCGACTTGCCGTCGACATTCGAAAGTGACAGGTCTGTTGAAAAGCAATTCAAACATTTAGACACAATATGGTCGCCATCCAAAATATAAAAATTAATGAAAAAATATAATACTTTGGAAAATGCAATAATAACGGAGTACTCTTTTTCAATCCTCATTACTGCATCAACCATCCAAATCAGTGATGTCAGTGAATTCAGCAAACATGAGATCTGTCTTATCTTTTTCTGAATTAATACATCTATTGAATTATTTCAGAGTGCGTGAAGTTAATTTCAATACATTAACTGTGCCAGCTGGATAATCATAAGAAAATGTTTAAGAACTTGAGATTTTGTGTGTTCCATTTATAATTATTACTACATTTTGTTTATATTCTGTTTATAAGCTGTCAGCTAATTTTGGAGGCGGAGACAAGTACCTGTTATTATGTGAATGGGTTGATGTGAAGAGACTACTAAATGATTTTAGAATACAAACCAGCAACGCTGAAACATTGCCATTTTGTCAGAAAGAAATATTGAACTAATCTCAGGCCGCAATTATACTGTACTGAAATTCAGGATGAGAATCCTGAAGCTTGCTTTCACCTGTAATTTAACAGCAGGTTCTCAGACATTTCTTCATTTGCACAGCATGTAATTTCATGCTTACAGAATTGCTTAGATCTGTGTTGGAAGTTCTTGTGCGATAGATTATTAGAAATCGTTAATCTGTGTTCAATTGTTACATGATTTTGGCTGCATTAATTTGAACAATCATCTTCAAGTATAATTGTAATTTTGTAACATGAATACAATCCGAACCAAGTTGACCATTTAGTTTTATCGAAGACTTCGAAAAAAAACTGTTAGTTGCATTTAATGTAGGGTGGTAATTTAACTGTTTAATACAACAATTAATGAAGCATCCTATATTATGATAGAGGCAATTTTTCTAAAATAATTTTTAGTTTTATAAATTCAACAATAAATAATTACTCACCATAATTAATAATAAAACTATATATATAAACTTTAATGCTAACTTTGAAAGATGCATTTAAATCCCTGAATTGCTCTGAAGTCAGTCAGATTCGTAATTCCGTACCAGAATGGCTTACCAAGGCTTCCATATAGCTAGTCTATTAAAATTTTAGTTCTAGCCAAAAACCCAATGCAGACTAGTCTTTATGAGAAAAAAATTATAGTTTTATCCTAGAATTTGTTAAATGCAAATCTGATAAATTTTGCCTTGAAAAGTTATGAACAAGTCTGAGAGTTTACCCTTGTCCTGTCTAAGTATCTGGTACATTTTATTCAGTATTATAATTATTGGTGTTATTACTATATATATATAGTTGTTGATGTTAATTCGCGTTGATATACAGAAATCCTATTGGAGGAAAAGTTTGTCCACATCAAACAGGTACATGCATTCGAAGGTTAAAGAGCTAATAAAGAGCTCAAAAAAAGAAAAGAAAAAAGAGAGGTAGTAGCAAAGGTGAAAAGAAAGCGACAGAGAAGGGGCACATAGTACGTAGCAGAAAGTCCGTAAGATCAACACCGCACGGTATTAGGTGCACGTGCAGAGGTGATGCACTTCAACTCTGTCCTTTATCTAGCTATACATACATTCTCTATCATTTTCCTTCTCTAAATTTCAATTCATATATATCACTATCTATAAATTTATTCTATATATTCTAAATTCTAATCTTCTCTCCGCTCCCTTGGTTCCGGGGTACTTGCCTCGGTCTTCTCTCTCTGCTAGATTTAACTAATCAGACAAATTGGTATGGGGACATTTTTTTTTAGTTTAGAACTCTTAAATCCACTACTATTATGTATTATGGAGTATTATTATATTATAATTCCCTTGTTGAAGGGATTCTCACGTTATCTTCCATCGCCTGGTCAAACACGCTGCACGCTTATTCTTAGGATTTTATTATATTTTGTTTTATATTTATCAGGTGAAGGATTAAGGATTTAGTTGATTTATTTTTTTTACTTATGCAATAATGTACTAACATGATTACTCTATGTTGATAAATGTTATATTCAACTTATATATATATATATATATATATATATATATATATATATATATATATATATGAGGAGGGATTCGTAGCTGCCATCAATTTCGTAACCGTTCGCAACCGCTCCATCATATTAAGTGTAAATCGCCGATCTGGATCGTTAAAAACATTCTCCATACAAATTTAAACTTGGAAACTAAATTTTATATTTTTTGGAATTTTTTTAATATTTTATCGGAATGGTTGAAAATTGGATGTTTGTAAATCGTTAGATAAATAAATTTTCAATCCATCCGATAAATAGTAAAAAAATTAAAAAAAATGTAAATTTTGGTTTCCAAGTCTATATTAATATGGAGAATGTTTTCAACGGTCCGGATCGGTCATTTACATTTGCTACCATGGAGTGGTTGCGAGTGGTTGGAAGTTTGGCGGCTACAGATCCCTCCTCTCTATATATATAAATTCAATATCTTCTAGTATGTTCTTTTAAAATATCATTTAAATTAAATAATTAAAATTACAACATAGATAAGACAAGTTTCAAACTTATTTTTTATTGTTCATTCATCATGAAATTCACTAAAACTCGTTTAAATTATTTTAAATCGTTTGCCAAAGTACCAAAATGTTTCAAATTTTGACTCAAATTAATTTGGTACATTATCTATATAAGTAATTGTTTATACATTTATAATTTTTTATTTTAAGTCGATTATACATGTTTGATTTTTTTTATTTTTTAAATATATGTATTGTAAATGGTACCATACATGTATTACTCTTAACACATAAATGATATAATCTTTTCTTTTCAGATCTAATTATTTGAAGATAAATTTATTATTAACAATTAAATGTTTAAACGGGGATAATTAACTTTGGAATCAACATCGTCAACGTACGGTCTAATAATCTAGTGAAAAAGCACAAATTAATCTGTTCTAGAAAGGCAAGAATTCAAGTTCTTATTGGCGCAACTAAAAAAATAAGAATAAAAAGAGCATGAACCCCTTCTACCTTCTTGTGCTCCATCTATTACTGCAAATTAAAGTGACCTCTCTTGACAACATATAGAGATAATCTCATCACCACTATACAAAATGGAGATTTAATAGCGGACTTATATCATATTTAATAGCGGCCTATGGGAGAATGTTGTTGCAGAAGTGTTAAAAATTTATAACATTCGTTATTGAAAACAATCTATTATAACGGACTTTACCAAACTTCTGCTATTGAAACACATCTTTTATAGCGGACTGTACTGTACATCCGCTATAAAAAGTTTTGAAAAATAAAAAAACGTTGTTGCCAGTTTGTGCATTTATTGCGAAATTGACTGATTTGATAGGCATTTTTACAGAATTGTTCGTTCTTAATATATAATCAAAAGCAAATTTGTCTATTTACAGTAATACTTAAAACACAATAACATTTGAAAGACGAAAGTAGAATAAGAGAAGATGTTTGTGGGAAGAAGGAAGGATGAGGGAAGATTTATGTGACTAAAATAAAGAATGATGGAGAGTTGATGTTTATATAGAGAACATGAATTTTTGGAAGGAAAAATGTGTCTTAATATGTGAGACTCTGTGATTTTTTGGAGCATTGGATTGACAAGAATTAACGGTTGAATTAGAACTACATGGTGATTTTTTAGAGCAAATTAATTAGAAATTTTTATAACGGACTGATATGCAATTCCGCTTTTAAAACGTTTATAGCAGACTCCAGAGGTCATTCGTTATAAAAGACTTTTAATAACGAACTCAATGTACCGTTCGCTATAAAAAAACCACATTTTATAGCGAATTCACTCTAACAACAGTGATGAGGAGTAAAATGGCAGGCTTGGTTGGAGGCACAATAAGATTCGTAGTACTGTCGCAAATTAACCAGTTAGTTTATTGTGTTCCAATATATGTATTGTGTCTAACAGTATTTTCATCTCTACATCACGTTAGCAATTTATCATTTTTTTGCATATTAGTTCTAGCATGTGATTTAAGTAATGAGTATGGGTGTCAATGTTCCTTTTTTTTTAAATTTTATAGATATAAGTAATATTTTTAGTGTTAAGTTTATATTTTTGTTAAGAAAATTTATAATTGAACTAAAAAAATTATTCTATTATTGAATCTCATAATTAGAATTCAACAAATTTTGATATGATTATTGTATTAATATTAAAAGAATAAATATATCGTGCAACCCCTCCTGCCTCCCGTCAATGCACCAAAAATGATATATAATAGAGAAAATATGGTGGGGCATAACAGAGAGCACTGTATCAACGTGGCTCCGTCAGTGAATATAGAACGCTTCTATTCTTGTAATTTATAAATTGCTAACGTGATATTTTTTTGCAAGATGGATGGATACATAACTTTTGCTACTTGCCTGCTACTCTCTTTTTACAACCTGCTTTGTAATGACTCGCTTCATAAATAACCACAGTTTATACTTCATATATACAATTAATAATGTAACAAATAATTAACACTAGTCATTGAGAGCATAAAAGTAAAACCTTGCTTATTTTTATAGCAGCAAATGCATAGAAATTTACACACAACGGTTTTGGTTTATGCATGCATTAGTAAAATTGATTTGTATTTTGGAATTGCCAGTAAATCCAAATTAGACCAGGCATGCGGATGACCAGAAATTGTACGGTAATTGGTGGGGACCACCTTTTAATGAAATAATTAAAGCTCATATGTTAACAGTTCATATCTGAGCTTTGGTACATGGTATAATTAATCTGATAAGCATGTGATTAACAAACTTCGGTTAAATTTAATAAAACGGATTATCTAAGAGAATGCAGAAATTTAGGAATGAAGGTTGACTATTTACTAATTAAATGTTATACACTAATTAATTTAACAACTTTTATAATTTATTTGTATAAGGATCAAAGTGAAAAAATAATACAAATATGAAGGTTACAAATTATGTTAAAAAATATAAAAATCAAATTAATGTCATTTAATTTGAAAAAGTAATGTGAATTGACTCACACTAGTAAAAGACACGTTGGCTCCACTATCAATGTTTTTTTATATAAAGAACAGTTCCGTCATTATTTATGCTTTTTCGTAAATAAAAATCTAAAAAAAATTCTGCAAAAAAGTTTGGAAAAATAAAAAATGTTGAACACTGAAAACACTGTTCACATGAACATGACAAACACTGTTTATTGACACTGTGAATTCTACAGTACCAAATCATCGCACAATGAGACATAGTAGATTCAATAAATATCCAATCAGTGACCCATTCTGCAATTCAGCATTTTTCGCTTTCATATTATATTCAGATCAGTTGAGAACTGAACACACTTGTATGGTACCGAGAGAAAAAGAAAAAACTAAATCTCTATTCTGTGGTACCGACTCAAGGACCCGACCAAAACTGTTACATGTGCAAAGCGGCAGGAGAATCGACTAGACACCTCGTAGTAACATGTTCATATGCAACTAATGTTAGAAATCAGCTGATTGACATACTGACGGATGGCGAACAACCACTTCAAAAAATATACATTGGGACTAATCCGCATGATCTAATGATGGGGCACTGGCGCTCTGGCTGGGCGAAAACAGAAATGATTACTAATTTTGTTCTATGAAGAGAAAGGTGTAGAATATTTTTTTAAGAAAAAGAGCAAACAGCGGTGCAAACTGTCAGAGAAATTATTCAAAAAAAGAAAGCATGGTTCAACAACTAGATGAGAAAATGATATAGTAAACTTCTTGTAATTTCAGTTCCTCCCCCCTCTCAAATTCTCTTTTTTTTTTTCCTTTCTTTGATTTTCATTTACTAGTTTTTTTTTTCTGTTAGAATAAAATTGTAAATAACTCATTTAATTCAATGAAATTTGAGAGCCGTGAGCTCTCATCTTTTCCTAAAAAAAAAAGGACCCGACCAAAACCAAACTACTTCAAGGAACTCAAACCAAAACTATGAATAATTTACAACTTGTAATAAAATAAACTGAAAATTAAACTGCCGACTCTAACCAAGAGAAAGAATATGTGGTCTACAGAAGAACCCATGTAAATTTGGGAGTGTGGCAAGCCTTCTTCTTCGCCTACATTTCTGTGCTGTGTCTCTTGCAGTGTTAGTAGGCTCAAAACAAGAAAAAGGAATAAAAAATGGAAGTAGTAATTTTTTTCTCACCTCCTCCCCTTCCCCTTATTTAATTACTGTGTAATACTACTACACATGCATATGTAAAGACAAATTCAAGAAGAGGCCAAACTTTTCCTTTTCCATATTCTCTCACCAACTGAGCATATTTTAACCTGAGCTTGATTGCTTGTTCAATTCTCAGTCTTGACCACCTACTACCATTTTGTGTTATATTGTTCTCCTGTATCATGCATTTTATACTGTTGTGATCGTGAAATCTTACCATGATTAATTTCATGCATATGATTTTTTTTTTAATTTCTAAGGATACATATATATCACAAACAACTAAGTTAGTTTTGAAGTCTTCACTGCTCATATCAATCAAATGTCGTGAGCTTAAACACATTTATTACAAAACTGAACCAGTATATGCAAATTAATTTACTGTGATCTGTCAAACAGAAAGAAAAAGGATCGAGAAATCTGTAGATGGTGAAGAATGACTGAATGAGGTAAGTTTTTCAGTTATGACTCGCAATGTTTCATTGAAAAAAATGTAATACTTGGTAACATGCAGGAAGTCGTAAAGAAAATTGTGTACATCTTTTTAAAAGACAAGTGGTTTCTTGCATGAGGGTGATGTGTTTAACAATGTCAAAATCTCACGAATTCACATCCCATGAAGTTTTTCATGCGCACAAATCTCACCGTATTATGCTACAAATAAAATTTAATTCATCTCTTTTTTTTCCTGGTACTTTGCTAAGAACAGATGTATTTAGAGTTACATAATTGATGCTTTGACATTTAACATTTCTTTGATAGTATGGCCCTAGAATGGTACACTAAAACGGAACAATGTGTTTTCAGGAATATATTCTTTGTTAACTGTGTTTCTGGAAGAGCACAATAAAGCTGCTCTATGTTTTGTTCGTCTTCCAGACGTGATGAGATATAAACCTAAATCTCTTGCCTCAAACCTCAAGAAGACCGAAAAGATAAAATTTATTTGAAATTAAAGAAGTACAAACTTGAAACACTTGTACAGGTCTAGCACAATTGGGTACTGGTAAGTTATAAGCATATTACCAGAGGTTATTTTTTGTTCCTTCAAAGATAATCATCCTTGATACAACACTAGATAATTGTTGAATGTCCATGTTGCAAGGCTGTCTATCTTCAGTCCTAATTAATCAAGCACAGAAAACGATGCGCTCCCGCATGTCAATGCATATATGCAACAAGCTATAGCTACCTCCAATTCAATTCAAGAACATGCAAATAAATGGTCGCTAGCTTTACGCAGAAGCTTCAGAATGCATGGTGGTGTCATGAGCTTCATCAATGATTGCGCTGTTATTTATATGACCGTTAGACCTCGTTTAAAGAAATAGTAATTGGTGACAATTAATTGTGCTTTATCTTGACAAGAAAGCAATGGGTAAGTATAGAATTTCTAAATAATGTGTAAAGGATGGGGTGTTCTTCACTCAATTTATCGATTCAAGTGAAATCATTAAAATTTGGATTATTAGATTAGTAGTCTATTACAGTCACTATATGCATGAGTGAATGCAACTTTCACATTTTATCTGAGGTGATGAAAAAGAGAAGTTTCAGTTTTAACATATACTAAAAATTACTGAGTCATTTATCAGTTTATCACTGGTTGTATTGGTACCAGAAATTTAATTATTGCTAGTAGATATCAAGTATGTTGGTACACCAAAATAGCACACACAAACACACTTTTCAATCCATGCGAACAATTAACTAAGGCATAGTTTTGAGCACATCAATTTCTGAAAACCCATTCTCTGGTTCATACGAGCTAGGTTTATGTACTGATTCGCAAATTTACAATCATAACCACAGAATCATATCTTTTGACAGTTTGTAAATTGTAACCCGTTTCATGTGAATCATCTCAGCCTTTTTATAGCCCAAACATAATTTGAAATAAATTAATGACATTTTCGTTATAGGCCGAGGCTCACAGGCCCAAATAATGTGCAGCCTTCAAATTAATTTGCTTTAGCTGCTTCCAAGTAAATTTATTTCGATGATATTTCAACGCATGCATAGCCAACAGAAATCCTCTGCGGAATTTTATTTTGTCCGTTTTCTTCATAAATTGATTTGAATCGTCGGATTAAAAATTAACGTTCGATCGTCAATCATATAATTCAGAGGAGTTTTAATATTATTAATCCGAATCGTTGTTCTTCGATTCAACAGTTCAAATCAAAGTTTCTTTCTCTCTACAGAGAAAAAAGTTCCGCAAAATGATTTTGTTTGATGTATAGCGGTCATTTTGCAAAGTGACTAAGATTCTGTCTTTTATTAGGAAAATTGTATCGGTCATTTTGTTTGGTCTTTTTTTTTTGAATAGGCTTTAGCCTAGCTTATATTAATTGACTTATTTGTTGTACAATGGTTGTCAAAAAGAAAAGAAGAAAAAGAGAAAAAGATAAGAGGAGAAAAAAGAAAAGAAAAAGAAGGTAGAGGAGGTAGAGAGCAAAAAGGAAAAAAGAAAAGAAGAAAATAAAAGAAAGAGAAGAAATGGAGAGTGTTTTATTGCTTCTGGAGTTTTATCCCGTGTTGCGCCATAGTGTTATGTCTCTGTTGATCTGTAGCAGAGTTGAGTTCTCCAGTGTGGAGTTGCCTTGAAAATTTTGTTTGTTCCTTTCCTTCCATATGTTCCAAGTTGTTGCTTGTACCGCGGTGTTCCACGTTGTGATATCACTACTTGATGTCCCTGTTGTGTTGTTTATCCACATGGAGGTTAAGTCGTCATGTTGTCTGAGTCTGAGGTGCGGTCTGAGAGTATTCCAAATTAATCTGCTGTAAGGGCAAGTTAGGAACAAGTAGGTGGGTGTTTCAGGTGCATATTGTTGGCAGAGTACGCAATGGGCGGCAGTTGGGACACCTTGTCTGCTTAGTCTGTCTCTCATGGGTAAACGGCTTCTTAGTAGGATCCATATATAGATCTTGACTTTGATTGGAGTTTTGGCCATCCAGAGCAGTTTGGAAGCGGGGCAGTTCTCTCCTGGGTGAATGAGCCATTTGTAGGCTGATTGTGAGGAGTATTTCCCTTGGGTGGTCCATCGCCATGTAATGGATCCATCATCCTTGGTTTGGGTGGTGGTCCGGAGAAAGGGGAGCTGTAGTGAGATATCCCTGAGAAAGAAAGAGGGGTAAGGCTGTGGGGTTGAATCGATGCTTGTTTCATGGAGAGGAATTAAGTTGCAGTGTAATCGAATCAACGTGCTGAATAATGATTTATCGTCTTTTGAATAGATGGCCCATAACCATTTGATCAGCAGGGAGTTGTTGAAGGTTTTCAAATCGAGCACTCCTAGACCGCCGAAGTTCTTTGGTAGACAGACCGTTGGCCAATTAACTAGGAGTCCTCCTGGTGAATATGTCAAAACTCCTTTCTAGAAGAAACGTGTTTGTATTCGTTCGATATGTTTAATTAGCCAGGTCGGAAGGAGGAAAACTTGCATGTAGTGAACTGGTAGAGCATAGATAACTGATTTCACTAAGATTAGTCGACCCCCTTTGGAGAGTAATTTTCCTTGCCAAGTTTGGAGTTTTCGTTGGAAGGAGTTGAGAAGAGGAAGGAACATAAATTTAGTCGGTCTTTTGATGGTTAGTGATAGGCCCAGGTATTTTAATGGGAAGTTAATCGGTTCACATCCTATGATCTGTTTGATCGATGAGATCGCATCGTTGGGGACATGCATATGGGTAAATGTTGATTTTGTTGGGTTTATTTGCAATCCCATGATCCGTGCGTAGTCCTTGAGGATTGACATTAATGTCCTTAGGTTGCTCAGGTGAGCGTCTGAGACAATTAGCGTGTCGTTCGCGAATTGGTAAGCGGTCAGGTAAAGGGATGGAGTTTGAGAGAAGAGATGGTTGTTATTACTGATCATCGTTTGGAGAGTGTCCGCCACAAGGATAAAGAGAAGTGGCGAGAAGGGGTCACCTTGTCTGAGCCCTCTCTGGTGGAAGAAGGATGGGCATGTAATACCATTAACTCGAAGCGAAGATGATGATGAAATGAGGAGGCTTTTAATCCACAAAGTCCATTTCTCTGGAAAGCCCTTAGCATGCATGAGTTTGAGTAGGAATTCCCACGAAACCGTGTCGAAAGCTTTTCTGAAATTTACTTTGAGAACCACTATCGGCACTTGGAGCTTATTCCTAATGATGATTGATTTCCTGGCACACCGCTTGTACTTTGAGGAATGTTGTTTGGTTTGGGAAAATTAGGTCAGTGATTACAGATTGTAATCGAACTGCTAGCATTTTCCCGAGGATTTTTGGGATGGAGGAGAGAACGCTTATGGGGCGAAAATCTTCAATTGCATGGGCATCTGTGGATTTGGGTATAACCGTAATGCACGCCCCATTTAGTCTCCATAGATCCAGTTTACCACACTGAAATGCGTGGACTACTTGAGTTATGAATGGGCCTACTATGTCCTAGTACTGCTGAAAGAATTTGGCTGGAAAATCTAGAGTGATGTGTTTGAAGTCCTGACACACCGCTTGTACTGCTGAAAGAATTCGGCTGGGAAAGCTAGAGAAAAAATCCCTTGTTTTATTTCTTCTTGGGTGAAGTCCGCTTGTAGGTGCTGCAGAAAATGGGATTGTTGCACGTTTGGAATTGGAAGCTCTCCTGTTTGTAATTTGCTTCCCAAGATGTCTTTGAAGTATTTGGTGAAAGCTAGAGTGATGTGTTCCGGACGTGTATGTCGGATTTGGTCAACTTCCATCACGGAGATGAGGTTGGTAGATAGGCGGTTGGTTGCTTTGGCGTGGAAGAATTTTGTATTATTGTCCTCGAGTTTTAACCATGTAATAGAGGATATTTGTTGCTATTTGTGTTCCTGGATAAGGGATAAGTCATACGCATGCTTCCTTAGTTCAATCTTGAATTAGAATTCTTGGCGGTGTAGATGGCGGTGTTCCTTGATCTTGTCGAGGATGCGTATTAATTGTTTGGTTACTGACAGCAAGGATATATTTTGGAGAATTTTGTTTTTACCCATTCCTTTAGAGCACGTTTTGTGGAATTCAAGCGCTTTATTAGGTCAAGAGCTGGTATGGGAGAGTGTGCCGACGCGTTCCATGCTTGTCTAACTACTTCCTTTGCTTCCCTATATTTTAACCAGAACCTTTCGATTTTTAATGGTACTGTCTTAGGGTTATGTAAGTATTTGAGGTATAGTTTAATTGGAATATTATCCGATACTGGTGTAGGAATATCCGTGATTGAGGTTTGCAGCAGAGAGTTATTTAGCGTGCGCCATTGTTGTGAAATGAAGATTCGATCGAGACGCGATAAAGTTGGTTGGGGATTCTTGTTCGAGTACGTATAATTCCTTGTACTCAAAGTCATCTCCTCGAGTGAAAGCTCGTCAAGACAGTGGTTAAATTTCAGTGCTATTCTTAGGTTGAAGGAGTTCTCTGTTGTGTCTGTAGGTGTACGAAAGCATGTTGAAATCTCCGACGACTATCCATGGAAGGTCGTTTATTTCCCTAACTGAACGCAGTTCGTTTAGAAAGTTTAGTTTCCTTGAGTCGTTTGTTGGTCCATATGCGTTTGTCACCATAAAGAGTGTGTTGTTGAGTTGAAGGATTACTCTGGATGTGAATTCGCCGGTGGTACTGGCTTTCTTTTGTAATTTTCTTGACCAACCTATTATTGTGCCTCTCCGTGTTTGAGATGCATTTAAAGTGGAAGTCGTGTAAATATGGTGGACTAATGCGTCGAAAATGGAAAAGGGTTGTGTCGTCCCATTTTGTTTCTTGTAAACATACAACGTGGCACAATTCATTCCTCAAAATATTCTTAACTTCCATACATTTCTTTGGGTCTCCTAGTCATCTAACATTCCAAGATAAGATTAATAATGACATTGATTCACAAAAATTTCTGACAAACAAAAAACCTAGTAAGAAGCTTAGATCACAAGAAATAAGATTGTGACTAGGAGGGAGGGATAGGTGGCTAAGTGTCTGGTTCGAGGAGATCCTCGTTCTCTTCCATGGTCCCATAGTCGACCATATCAAGTTCGTAGTCATCAAGTAGAGTTCCTGGCTCCTCTGTTGGTGTACCTTGCTCTTCCACTGGTTGAGCTCTAGCCGTGTGGTCTTGCATACGAGCGTCCCCGTCGTCATCAAGTGCAGCAAACACCTTTTCAGCGTCAAAAGTACCATCCTTGTTCTTAAACTTGTCCATTGAGAATTCCCGATCTGAATGACCTCCTTGATGCCTTTGATTTCGTCGCTGCCAAGAGGTGTTACCTTGAGCTTTTCTTCATCAATGCTAGATAGAATGAGCTGAATGTGTTCTTTGTTCACTGTCGATTTCAATGCTGGTTTCCCTCTTGGCTTTTTGCGAGAGGGGGCAACCACCATTCCAGAGAGGTGACTTCTGGCTTAGTACTGCGCATGCTCCTCCTAGACTGGGTGTTCCTGATTGGGCGGTTTTGAGGCCCCCCTTTGCCGACTCGGGAGGGACTGTTGGTCTGTGGGGTTGAGTTTGGCTGGGCGGCAGGGGTAGGGAGGTCAAGAGGGAATGGCTGTTGGTTGGGTTTTGTCAGGGAGGGGGCATGTGTGGGGGTGGGTTCAGCGGGCAGTGTGTCAGCGGGTGGTGTGTCAGCTGGTGGAGTGTCAGGCGTGTGTGGGTCAAGTAGAAGGGTTCGTTTTATCGAGGGTTTAGTGCTTTTGTTTTGGTTTAGTTTTGGTGGGGTTGACCTGCATTTAATGCTTGGTAGGGATGGAGACGGGTGCGAGGGGTTGCCAGGTGAAAGGTTTGGTTTTGGAAGGGTTGTAGGTCTGGTTTGGGTGGGCTCTGTTATTACGTCGGGTCGGGCTAGGTGATTGCGGTTTTGGACTTTGGGTTTTGGTTTCGGGGGTGTCAGAGAGTGTTGGGCTGCCTTAATTGCTGAGGCCAGCAATTTTGGGCCCAAGTTTTTAGGTTGGGGAGTGGGCTCTGTTTGAATCTCTTTCCCTGGTCTACATTTTATTTCAGAGGCTATTTTGTCTGCTATTTGGGATCAACGTTGTTTGTCCTTAGCGAGTGGGCCACTGCTGTCTCCCTGTTGTTGTGTGCTTTTTTCCTGCTGGGCTACAATTGTAGTTTGGAATGTAGCCTGATTTCGTGTCAGAAAAGAAAGTTATGTGGGGTCTGTGCGTATTTGTTTTTGTGGCAAAGCACCTTTTTTGAACCGTTGTGATCCCGCCAGCTGTGGGGTGCGGTTTGTTTGAAGGTTCATTGGAGGCGTCTAGTGAACCAGAGGGTGTGTGTTGCTTTGTCTCTGATTAGGCGGTTCATGAACAACCTAAGTGTTTTCGGAGGTGCTAATTCTATGAGTTCCTTGAAGAATTTTTTGCTGAAGACCAGTTCATCCATGTCATCTGGTATTAGATCGAACGAGTGTTCTTCAGAGAAATGGAACTTTGGTAAAATGTAGGCCTTTTGATGGCTCGGCCGTGTCACTTCAGGATGTTTTTTTAAGTCCTCGTAGAAATTCTGCACGGTTCGTGAAAACCGAGTCGAAGGGGGTCGTGTCGTGAGGTATGTCGAATGGGAATGGTTCATGGACCCATCATAAGACCTCGACCGTGAGAACAGGGGTGATGCCAAAGGTAAAAAGAGAGATGGTTTTTGGAACCAGAGAGAGGTCGGGGGATGCAACGAGTAGGTCAATATGTTTGAGGGATATTCGGTTGTCGAGGCGGCCGTGGTCGATGATGAGCTCAAAACTAGTCGTGGCGTAAGTAAGAATGTCCAGCGACCATGCATACGTTGGAAGGTTGTGGAGTCGGACCCACACCTTGAATTGAAGCATCCTCTTATCACCCACTGTTGGTGGAGACCAATGGTACCACACGTAACCCGCATACTCGAACTCGCGGATTTGGGAGCCCATGAACTCAGTGCGAGAAATATCCGGTGGCAGCAGCAAGAGGTACTTAAGTTCTCAATTTTTGAGATTTGTGGTTTGTTCGGTAATTTGATGTGGCGGCTGAAATCGGCCATGACGGTTCTGGAGTGGTGGCTTTCCAGCAACCTGGCGTCTATGATGATGGCCTGACGGAGAGTGGAGAGCTCTTTGGAAAGGTTAGGATTTTCGTGAATGTGGGTGTAGATGACCTCAGGTCGGTTTTTTGGCATGTTGTGGTCGCCCGCAAGGGCCTAACGGCTGTAGGTCACAAGGTCGGTACGATGAGCCGACACCTTTTGAGGTGCATTCTCTGGCTCTATGGCCGATTTGTTGGCATTTGTGGCAAACCATGAAGCCATGGCATGCCCCTGGCCGATGGCCAACAACAAAGCAGTCGTAACATCTTCCCTTTCATGTCGGGTGGTCTTTGTTTGGTGGGAAGGGAAGCCATTTGAGTAGGTCGCGAAGTTCTGAGGGAGAAAGTGGTTTGAAACCATCTTTGGGGTAAAGGTTTCGCTATGGGAAGCGATTTACTGATGGGTGTTTGTGCTGCTTGTTTTGTGGGGTTGTTTGTGTTGGGTGAAGATGTCTTGAGTGTATAGGTGAGAGCCTATTGCGTGAGCTGGAGGTATAGTATCTATCTGGAGAGGTGGGACGCGTGGGTTTTGGCAACAGAAGGTGAGGTGGAGAGGTGTTGAAAGACTTTGTGATTTGTCTATTCATGTGTTGGGTAGGGGCTAGTGTAGGCTGCGGTGTGTTCTTTTATGTAATAGTGATGGGTTATTGATGGGATGGCACCTTTATAGTGGAGGGTAGAGTAGTAGGTGGTTGGGTTAGAGTATAGGGTGTAGGGTTTTAGGGAGGTTTGATTTGTGGTAGGGTGGGGGCGGCGTCTATGGACTGTTGTCCATTTACCGTTGTCCATTTCCCGTTTCTCTGGAAGAAAGCTCTCCCCATTTGCTTTTCAAAATTCTAACTGTTAGTTGATGATAAATATTTGTTTGGTCTTGACATTATAATATATCATAATTCTGATTCTGCTTGTTTTCTAGCTTTATATCAAAATCATAGAAACATCGAGAAAATGGGTAAATTGAAAATTATAGAAAGGCATTTCGGAAATGTGGATCTCATAAGAAATGATCCTCTCCGTTTCTTCATATGAGATGAATTCACAATATTAAATGAACACCTCTTAAGATTTTCTATACACAATGACACATATATACACTAAAGTGAAGTTTCAATAATGCATTCAAGTTAGGGTACAAAAAAATATAAAATAAACACAGTAATCTAGCTATCAAGAGGAAATAGTATTCTTTTACGTGAGAATATCTTTTTGAAATACTAATGCATTAATCCGATAAAAAAATAATGATCACTCACTCACACTTAAATACAAAATTCAAGCTGCAGAAATATCCAAGAAAAAAGATGTGACAAACATTTGAGCCATTCAAGTCTATATATATATATAGAGTTGTGCTAAAATACTTTATAAAGCACCAACATACATATACTTTAGGCTCGTATCTCGAGATATAAAGTGCAAACAACCGATCAAGACCGTTGAAAATGTTTTCCATACTAACAAAATTTTGGAGGCCAAATTTTACATTTTTTGAAATTTTTTTACTATTTTATCAGGTAGGTAGAAAATTCATTAATCTAACGATTTACAGACCTTCAATTTAACCAACATTGCACCCATCCGATAAAATAGTAAAAAAAATTTTAAAAATGTAAAATTTGGTCTCCAAATATTTGTTAGTATGGAGAACAGTTTGAATGGTCTTGATCGGTTGTTTGCACTTTATATATATATATATAGAGAGAGAGAGAGAGAGAGAGAAATGCTATTATGCTTTGCAAAGCACGTGCTTTGAAATTATGGACCATTGGATCACGCTTTGTGATTCGTACACACATGATGATTGAAGATCCAATGGTCCACAATTTCAAAGCATGTGATTTGCAAAGCATAATAGCATTTATATATATATATATATGAGTTATTGGACAAAGATAATTTAATTAGAGAAATCAGAAATTTTGTAGTAAATGAATTCTATATAAGCGTGAATTTTCCTATATAATTTAGTTATTTGTTTATAATAAATTAGTTTTAAATTAGCAAGTACGTTATTGCAATCAAACATTAAGAGCATAAACAAATTTTAGCAGACCACACAAAAGTTAGCACATCATATGAAACAGACAAACTTATTGGAAGCTTCGTCGGGTTAAGAAATAGTACATTAATGTGACGGGTCAATTTCTTGGAACCAAATCCGCTGCTTTTATAATTCCTCATTGTTATCTGTTTGTTTCGATTTGAATCGTTCAAAATTCATCTAATGTTCAAAGTATTTGTCTTCTAAATCAAATCACAGTCGTCCGTAACGATCAAATTGAGGCAAACAAAATTCTGCATGCCTCAAAATTCTGAGGTAAAAACTAAGTAAAAAGTGAAACAATAAAATCATAGAGTGCTAACAATTGGAGAGGCGGAATGTCTAGGATGCCAAATGGGCATCGTGGGAATGTGAAATCAGGTGCGGAGCTACACGAAAGCAGAGTACATAGGTGGAAATTTTGTGTCTTTTTTCTTCCTCATTTTGTCTTGCGAATTAACACCAAATGAGTAATGAGCGAGTTGAGCCGCCTATCCTCAGCAAGTGCACTGTATATTTGTCGAGCGCTATCTAGTGTAGTGGTGATGCACAAGGTCTTGATGAGTAGGTCTGGGGTTCAAGTTCCGCTAGGGGCTACTTTTAGGAGGATTTTTTATGTTTATTTTCTAGTTTGTTTATGAGTGTGTGTTTTGTAATCTTACGGGCAATGAATAAAAAAAAACAGAGTAGGTGGAAACAAAATTTTCAAAATTAATTATGTATTTGATTTTTTTAAAAATATACTTATAATTTAGATTTTTTTAAATATGCACTATTTTGAACTATCCTGAAAAATATCGTAAATTTTGAACCACCTTGACAAAAATCGTGGATCCGCCCCTGTATAGGACACTGCTTTAGTTAAAGCGTTTCAGGACTTAACATTTTTTTTCCATTTTTATAATTTTTAGTCGAATATGTCTAGTATCACGGTTATTATTTTAATTTAACTTTTAATAAAACCTTTGGTATATTCAACGATCATACAATGCTTTGCTTTTTAGTAAGAATTCATATTTGTTGTTATTCTTGGAGATAACGTGGTTCTGATTTGCTCTAATCTAATCATTCATTCTCAATCTAATGAATAAAATATATAATACATCGAATCATGTACAATTCATCTGTGCCATGCATTTACCTGCGTTGAAATCTGATGGTCAGATCAGAGAATAACATGATTCTATATCCCATGTTATCCCAAAAATTACAGCAGATACGGACGCTTTTAATAACAAACCCCTGTGATTCCACGTATCTTATAATTGAATTCGTTCATATATATATATATATATATATATATATATATATATATAGTTAGCAAAACTAAAAACGTGCTAACGGGTGCTTATTTCGAATTCCAAATCAGAAACAGTCGATCCGAACCGTTGAAATTGTTGTCCATACTAAAACCTACGTAGGGACCAAATTTGACATTTTTCGAATTTTTACTATTTTATCCGAGTCATTGAAAATGAATTAATCTAACGATTCATAAAAACCTCCAATTTCAACACATTCTTAAACGGCTCCGATAAAATAGTAAAAAAATTCAAAAAAAATGTAAAATTTGGTCATTACGTAGGTTTTAGTATGGACAACAATTTCAATGGTTCGGATCGATTGTTTCCGACTTGAAATTCGAAATAAGCATCCGTTAGCACGTTTTCAATTTTGCTAACGTTAGTATTTTAGCCGGATTCTTTATATATATGGAGCTGATACAGTGATACCATATTTGATACGCAACTGATACGCTCGTCCATTTCGTCCAAAAATCATCTCCATTTTAGACAAAATGTTCTCTCCAGTTAATTTGTAATGCATGTTAATTGTTTTGAGCAACGATTTGTAATGCATGTTAATATATGATATATTTTCAACGATTTGTAATGCATGTTAATATATGATATATTTTAATTGTCTATGCGAATTTATAATGTATATTAATTTATTTATAATGCATTTTAATATTTTGGTGCATATTCATAGTTACTCAGTTGTTATGCATATTAATTTTTCCCCAGTTGTTATGCATGTTATTACAGTAAGCATGCATATTAAATTGAGTAGCATGCATAAAAGTAGAAATAACATGCATAAAGAACAAAATTAAATTTAAGCTGCACAAAAACTAGAATAATAGCCATAACACAAAAAAATAACTTGCATAATAACAAATATAACATGCATAACAGCAGAAATAACATGCATATCAAACAAACCTAACTGAAATTTAAGCTGCACAAAAACCAGAAATCAAGTAGATTAACTTGAATAACAACCAAAACAAAAGAACTTTAAGTCAATGAAACACAATATGCATAACATGTCAACCAAACATTCATGCAAGCAACAATTCAGGAAGTAATAGAACCTAAGTTTCAAAAGTTTTAAATAACATTCAGAACACATAACTAGAGCACATAACACACCTGCACCTCTCATCTTCAGCCAAGCATAACACATACTGTCTTGCAACTGCTGTAAAAAAAAAAATGAAACAACAGAATGTTATAACTATTTTAATGTGTCAAATTTAAAGATGCACAATAACTGAAACATCTGTCAAAGCAGATAGTTTTAAATGAATGAAAACATAAGCACATAATAACTAAAAATCAATTTATACTTAACATGCATAAAAACTAAAACAACATGCAAAACAAATTGTTTTACATACATGAAAATTCAATAACATTATAACTAAATATGCATGAGTACTTAGCATGCATGCAAACTGAAACAACATGCAAAAATAGATAGATGTAAATGCATGAAAACCTAATAACATAATAACTGAATATGCATGAGTACTTAACATGCATAAAAAATGAAACAGCATGCAAAGCAGATTGTTTTAAATGCTTGAAAACCTAAAACATAAATATACACTAGATTGAAAGAATATTACAAAACTTACATAAAGTTCAAAATTCGACATTCACTTCATTGCTCTTATCATGAAGAAGATTAAATCCTAGCAGTGCCCTCTCTATCTCTGTAGTTTCCTGCAATGAAAAAAATCAACAAAAAAAGATATATTATTATAAGAGTTCATATATTTATAAATATTACAAGATAAAATAATAAAACATTAAAAATTACCAAAACTATATTGGTGGGCTGATTCAGCATCAGACTGAGCATGACTCTAATGATAAAAATCCCACAGTCCTCTTTTTTTCTATTGGTAGATTTTCAACCCAATTCAACTTGTACTTAAGAATTTTCTTGTTATCCAATCTCCAAGAGAGAAAATGTCGAATCCATGGAATATGGTTGTTTATTTCTCCAGACAAGCCATTCTTCGTTGGTCTGCTAGTATAAACTCCATTGTTCATTGCTTCAAAATTGATGCTATATAAGGCCCAATTTTTATTTATTTGTGTCACGCAAAGAACCAATTTTGATGCTTCAAGTTTTTCATTGAAAATGGAAGTACACTTTAAGTAACAATCATAGTGATTTCCCTCACAGAGTAATTCCTGACAAAACAACTTTTAATTAGAACAATAATAGTTTACATGCATAATAAATAAAATAAAAGCTATAGTAAATAAGTTAGCTTGCATAAAGATTTTAATCAAACTGTAAATATAATTTTACAGTGCATACGATGCATCATAACAAATTAACATATACTACCAAAGATATAACATGCACTATAAATCAGTTCAGTTTACTTACCAGCACCTTTGGAGAAATAATTAGAACAATAACAGTTTACATGCATAATAAATAAAATAACAGTTTTCATGCATAATAAATAAAATAAAAGCTATAGTAAATAAGTTAGCTTGCATAAAGATCTTAATCAAACTGTAAATATAATTTTACAGTGCATAAGATGCATCATAACCAAATTAACATATACTATCAAAGATATGACATGCACTATAAAGCAGTTCAGTTTACTTACCAACATCTTTGGAGAAACAAATACAGAGTTAATTTTGGAATCGACTTCACCATCCATAATATATAGAATAGCAGCCAAGACCTGTATTATATTTCATAAGTAATTGATTTAGCCTCAAAATTAGTAGGACATATACGAAATGCAAGTAAGAAAAAAAATCACTTACATTTTGAGAAACATAACCACAAACCAACAAGTTATCAATTTCCCCAACTATGACACTGATGTCGTCATACTTGTACAAAATAATATTTACATCATCAACATAATATTTGAAGGGGAACACTGTCATCTTATTAAGACAATATGCATCACATAATAATAACAATTTAGTATGCATCACATATCAGAAAGACCAAAATTTACCTTGGATTTGGTCCTGTGGATTGTTGATTGTTGGGTTTTCCGGTGGTGCATTAACTATTACATTAGAAATGAACAATTGATGCATTACAACAATTACAAAGTGTGTGAAAACTACATTAACACACATGGTAACAATGATGATATATGAAGGTTAAAAATTAGTTTTCTGCATACAAAATAACATCAATAATACATACTACAAGACAAATAGTATGCATTATAATATATAAAATGAATAGGTACATTGCTCTACATTCTCAGTGTGAGTACTTTGCTGGTCTGGTAGTTTATTTTTCTCCTCTTCAATTACATCATTTTCCTCCTCTTCAGCCTCAGTGTCACCTGTCAATGAATTGAAATAACATGAATAATTTGTATGCATAACAACAATAATAAATATCAAAAAAATTAATTACCATGAATGATTACAATGATAATATATAAAGGTTACCAATTACTGTTCTAAATGCAAAATAACAATAGTAACAAGCATTAGAAAGACAAGTATAATGCATTACATTATAAAAAGGAACATGTACCCTGATCTATATTGTCAATGTTAGCATTTTGTTGGTTTCTTTCATCGTTTTCATCCTCTTCAGACTTAGTGCCATCTGCCAAAGATTCTAAAGTATGATGCATGTATAACAAATTAAATATGCATATATAAATAACTTACAAGTTCACAGATTTTCAACATGCACAATAACTTAACTGTGATGCACATTCATGATAACAGATGTTTCCAATATGCATAATAAGTAAACTATAATGCACAACAGATATTCTAACATGCAAAAAAACAGAAATTTTGCAATATGAACTATATTGGAATTTCTCATGTGCATTGTATAATGATTGTGCATTACATGTTCCATAACAACAAATATGTTGTTTATATGCATTATAGCAATAACAAGGTGTGTACAAAATAAATTACCATGCATTATAACAATCTATTATAGAATTGGTTTCCTATATGCAAAATAACATTAATAACATGCATTATAAATCAAATAGAATGTATTACATTATATATAGTAACATGTACCTTCAGACTCACTACTACCTGAATTCTTTTCCATGCATTCGATATTTCATTAACTTGACAACGAACTCTTGTTCTTCTTCTTCGTGCTTGCTGCACTTCACCTGCATAACCAAAAAAATATATGTATAATTACAGTAATAAATTAATTCAAAATTTACATTTATGCTAGAAAAAGAAACATAGAGAACATAGGAAGTATCAATAATGATACAAAATCTCTTCTATTCTCTTGATCCAAAACCAAAGTCCTCAAACAAGCTTCCAAAGTATCGAGGCTGACATGATGACTCCCTTGAAAGTAATTGACATGCAAATGATTGAGTGTGGCTCATGTTTGTACCCGATTCATAGAATCATTGTAAATATGGATATTGTTCCCAACAAATTTCAAACTTGCAAGAAGATGAAGAAGTAATTAATATGTTTTCAGAAGAAAGTAGCATGCAGTAAGCAGAAATTACAATGCACTATAATAGAGCTAATATTATTGTAATAGAGCTTGTAATTAATATGCTTTCAGAAGAAAGTAACATGCAGTAAGAAGAAACTACAATGCACTGTAATAGCGCTTTCAGAAGAAAGGACCATGCACTGTAATAGAAGGCATATATAATACTAAACTAGTCCAACATTACCAGATTTACATAAAACTTTGCTAAAAAAATGACTTGATGAAAGTTTGGTTAAATCTAGCTCAGACGTTTGCCTAGCACCCAGGCAACAAACATGACTTCCGCCACATCATCAAATTTGACATAATCTCTGGTTCATGGAAATCAATTCACCTATTTGACAGTTTTTTTCTTAACTAATCTGGTTTCAAGGCAACTCTCACAAAATCCTCAAAAATCGATCTCAATTGCCGACAATAAATTCAGATCCTGTAACAAAAATTAAAACCCTTACTTGCGCAAAGCTGGAGCCATCTTGTTTGTGAGAGTACCAACGATGATCATGCAATTAGACTGGTGAGGGCTGGCTGGGACGAAAGATCACGCCAAACCGATCGAAATCGTACCTAGCACCACCAGCATGCATCATCTCGATCGCGCAACAAGCTAAACCGAAGGTCATGGGCAAAATTGAGCCTCTCCTGACCTAGTTCAAGAGATTGTCGACCTTAGAGATCACAAAATCCACCGCTTTGGAAAGTCTTGTCGGAGAAGACGCCAACAGAGGGGGAGCCCATTTGTAGGTCGCAGGGGATGATGGCGTGGAGGTGGAGTAGGGGAGCAAGGCGGTGGTGGCTGCGGCACTTTGTTGCGTCGACAGGAGAGCGAGGCGAGCGGTGCGAGGGAGGAGCGCCATTGGAGGAGGAGGCTATGCTAGGCTAATCGTTGACTGGATCTCGTTGTCCAATATTTAATAGAAAGGAAAATGGAGCTGTCCAGTGCAGCAGATGAAACGAGTAATGGAGGCGTCCAGTCGACTGAAAATGTCCAGTCAGTATCAACTACGTATCAAAAACGGTATCCCCAAAACATTTTCCTTATATATATATATATATATAGAGAGAGAGAGAGAGAGAGATAGGCTAGGGTGCTCCATGGAGCACCAAACCCCTAATGCTCCGCACCATATCTCCAATTTGAAAATTCCAACGACCGATCCGAACCGTTGAACATGATCTACATATTGAAATCTACTTGGAGATTGAATTTTACATTTTTTTTTGAATTTTTTTTGCTATTTTTTAGAGAGGTAGGAAAATTGCAACTTTTGTTGGTTCAGAAACCGTTTGATTAGCAACTTTTCTACCTCCTTAAAAAAATAGCAAAAAAATTCAAAAAAATAACAAATTCAATCTCCAAGTAATTTCAATATGTAGATCATGTTCAACGGTTCGGATCGATGATTGGAATTTTCAAATTGGATATAACGGATGTGGAGCACGAACAATTTGGTGCTCCATAGAGCACCCTAGCCTCTCTCTCTCTCTCTCTCCACATATATATATATATATATATATATATACTAGTAAGCGTGTCCGTGCACAACAACGAGAGAATGTTATGTCCAAAAAATAATATTTACTAAGAAAAAAATAGAAAAATGAAGAAAATTTAATTCTTTCGCTGCTGAATTAATTGTGAAGAATGGTGACTCAAGAAGCCAAGAGATCTCTTCTCTTCCTATCTCCATTAAAAATAGATAGAAATAAATCACAATTTTATTGGATCACTCATGTCATGCACCAATTGGGAGGTAGCATGAATAGTGAAATCACTGTTTCTTGGCACTGTGGAATCCACAGTGCCACCAATGTCCAACAATGATATATTATGATATATATAGAGAGAGAGAGTATGGCTAATGTGAAAACGTTTGCACTTCGGTCGAAGTGCAAAAGTTTCACATTAGCCAACTTTTTGTGGTCAAATTTTAAATTTAGTTGCTCAATAAATTCTTCATATCAAAATCTTGCAGGAAATCAAATTTCTTGATTTTTAGAGCTTTCTATCTATATTTTAAATATTTTTTAAAAACAATCTAGTTTAATATTAAAAAATATGACTTTTTCAGAACTGTTTTTAAAAAAATATTTAAAATATAGCTGTCGTAAATGGAGAGTGAGACCAGTGCTTCTACATCTGATTTTAGTATAACTGCCGTAAATGAAGGTTGCAGAAGATCATTTTTCTTCTAGTGTCATATCAAAATAATTTTTTTTGTATAGCTCGCTTTCACAATATAACAAGAATTTCGTAAATTGCCTTGTTAATGTTATGAAAGAATATTCGCGGCATCACGATCAATTGCAAACCATGACAATAACTCTAGCGAGCAACAATGACAACTTTAGTACTACCAGTAATGGTAGTAACAACAACAGTATGCTGGTGGTGGCTGTTTGAATATTGCACCTATAGCATAAACAGTTTTGTCATATCTTATTTCGATAATGTATATTGCACCTATAGCTCATATCTTATTTGGATAATACAAAATAATTCCTCTTGCATTTTGCATGTAGAAATAAAGGATTACATTTGGTCTTAATGGGGTCTTTCCAGCATTTGATTTAAGCTCTAGTGTCTTCCATACTGTTTGTTTATGAAAAGTCTAATCAGAAGATACACAAAAAGGTTTTGGATAATGGATAAGATGAACACGTATTATCCATCGATTTGTTCACTTTTGGGTGCATTTATTGTACCTTTCTCAAGGTCAAATAAATGTGCATTTAGTTCCTATTTGTTTAAATTTTCATTAACAATAAAGTTTCCATGGATTTCAAATGTGGTGACTCAAACTATTCAACTTTGTTTTGAAAAAAAGACTACCTGATATTCTTTTCAGGTAGCAGCTGACGGTAAGGTACAATAAAAAAAAAAAAAAACAGACCTCATTTTGGTGAACTTTCATTGTTCAACTTGCAGGATAATTTATGGAAGGTAACTGATATATCAATTTCTTCATTGATTTCTCCGTCGATTCTAACAGAGCAGATTCAGTTGAGTTCAGTTTGCATGTTGTTTTTATTATAATGCATGTTGTTTTTTATACTATGCATAATAACAAAAACAATATGCATAATATAAAAAACAGAACGTTAACGCATATCGTTTTGCCCTTTTTTGTTGGAACAAAACGATTACAAACAAATTCATTTTGTTTAAATGATAAAATAGTTAATGATTTTGTTTGTGATTTTATGTGATGAACTAAACAATTAACGAAACTATATTGTTTCATGACTGATGTTTCTGCTAAAATTTAGAGAGTACACAAGAACACCACACTCTCCCAAAGAACTCGCTTCTCACCCTTATTTTATTTCATAGCAAACAATATTCTTACATTGCCTCTCTCAGTACAGAGAAGGTTTTTATCACCATAGAGGCGTACAACTGTTCTGTATTCTAAGAAGTAAATCAAGATCTAATCCAAACTTGGAAGTAAATTACAGTCTAATTAATTATGAAAGATAAAGGAAAAACAAGAGATGATTCAGCTGTATATCAATCATACATATATGTATTGATTTATTTCTTCATTTTCTTCTGAATCAGATGTGAGCTTTATTTTACATGTCAACTTGCAACTTCAACACTCTCCTTCAAGCTCATATGTAGATATTTTTCATGCCCAATTCACATATATAGGAAATGATTGAATGCTTTACTTGATACTACTGCCTTTGTGAGCATGTCAGCTAGTTGTTCGTGAGATCTTAGGAATGGTGTTTATATGATCCTAGAGTTCAATTTTTTCTTGACAAAATGCTTGTCCACCTCAATTTGTTTTGTTCTATATATCATGTTGTGCCGGATTACGAGATATATCTATAGCAGCTTTGTTATCACAAAAAAAGTTTCATTTCATTATCATATTTGAATTCCAATTCTATTAACAATTTTCTTAACTACAACAGCTCACGCATACCTTTTACCATTCCACGAAATTCGGCCTCAGCACTAGAGAGTGCTACAACATTTTATTTTTTTACTTTTCCTTGTTATCAAGTTTCTCCCTACAAAGGTAAAATATCTTGCAGTGGATCTTAGATTTATTGCGCATCTAGCCTAGTCTGTATCAATGCATCATGTTAATTCCATGTGTTGATTTTTCCAAAAATGTATACCTCTTACGGGGACACCTTTTCGATATCTTAGAATTCTTAGAACTACTCCATGTGCTTCTCATTTGGAGAGTGCATAAAACGACTAACAACACTAACTGCATAAGCTATGTTAGATCTAGTATGAGACAAATAGATTAACTTATCCACCAACTTTTTGGCATATTTCTCTTTTGGTAGAACTTCATTCGGATGTGTATCCAATTTTAAGTTTTGCATCACGAGTGTATCAGCTGGCTTACAATCTAACATTCCAACATTAGCTAGAAGGTCAAGTACATACTTTCTTTGGAAGAGATACCTTCTTTGTTATGGGATACTTCGATTCCAAGAAAATACTTCAACCCTCCCAACGTCTTCATCTCGAATTCTTTTGATAATCTAGCTTCAAATTCTTTTATTTCCATGCGATCATCTCCTGTAATAATCATATCATCAAAATAAATGATTAATACAACTATTTCTTGACCTTTTTTGAAGAATATTATATAATCTGATTCACTTTGGGTGTACCAATAACCCTTCATTACCTGGAAAAATCGACTGAAGCATGCTCTTGGTGATTGTTTCAACTCATATAACGCATTTTCCAACTTACACGCTTTTTTATTTGCCTCTGGATACTAGTACCCCTGTGTGATGGCCATGTAAATTTCCTCCTTTAGATCACCATGTAAGAACATATTCTTAACATCAAATTGATGCAGTGACCATTCTAAATTTGCTGCAAGAGATAGAAGAACTCGAACATAATTTAATTTTGCAACATATGAGAAATTTTCTTGAAAATCAATACCATAAGTTTCTGTATACCCTTTTGCAACTAACAGAGCTTAATATCTCTCAATTTTGCCCTATGCATTATATTTTATAGTATACACTCATTTACACCCGACTGTTTTCTTTCCTTCTGATAAAGCTACCAATTTTCATGTACCATTTTTCTCTAATGCATTCATTTCTGATTTCATTGCTTTTACTCGGTGATGATTTTTCAAGGCTTCTTCTAATTTTTCTAGTATAGTTACAAAAGAAACTTAGTTCACAAAGCTTTTCAGAGACTCTGAAACCATGCTAAAATTTAGAGAGTACACAAGAACACCACACTCCCAAAGAACTCCCTTTCGACCCTTACTTTATTTCATAGCAAACAATATTCTTACATTACCTATCTCTTAGTACAGAGAAGGTTTTTATCACCATAACCCTACAACTGTCCTCTATATTCTAAGAAGTAAATCAAAATCTAATTCAAACTTGGAAGTAAATTACAGTCTAATCAATTATGAAAGATAAAGGAAATACAAGAGATGATTCGGCTGTGTATCAATCATACATAATCTGTATTGATTTATTCCTTAATTTTCTTGTGAACCAGATGTGAGCTTTACTCTACGTGTTAGCTTGCAACTTCAACAGTTTGGTAGTTTCATTGGAGAGAGGGAGCTGTTGGAAAGATCGAGAATGGAAGATGAAAGTAAGAGAGCAGGTGATGGATGGTTGACTGATTTTCCTTCTAATAAAGGGAATCAAATCCGCTGCTTGTATAATCTCTTTTTGTTTTCGGTTTGATTAACAAAAAGTTTTCTCACTTTTGTTTATTTCAACAGACATCAACGATTTTTTAATTGTCCATTAAATACACGATTAACGAAAACAGTCATTTTTGTGACTGTTTAACACGTTAGACATGTCTAACTGTGACACATATATCGACACAAATCAAGCTCAACACGTCTTATCTGGTATTGAAATTTGATCAAAATTGTTTCATAATTTTGTCAAATATTGTGAAAAGATAATCAACTCTGAGGCAGCAATTGTTGGTAAGGTATACCATTTTAGTTATTCCATTAACCAGCAAAAAGTAAACTAAATTTACTCTAATCATACAATTCAATATAATTAAAGAACAAATTGTTGGAATTGAGACATCAAACCTAACAAATAAAATTTGAACTACGTGTTATATAATTAATATATCAAATATTGTAACTAATATTACATGAAGAAAAATTTGATATGACATAAATGTAATTACTTAAATAGTGACATAACATGTATTTCGCTAAAATTTTGGATACGAATACATAAAGATTAAACATGAATTAATTATAATTGCCGATGAACTAATTATGATTAGTTTAACTAATGCCAACGTTAATGCAAAGTTAGAAATATTATTTGAGATTATCCAATTAAATTGGATCAAGAGTCCAAACAAAATAGACCAGTCAGCAAGTGTCTTGCGACCACAAAGAGCCACTTTGCGGCTGTAAAAGACTTGGACAATTTGGCAAGAAATTCGCCGAATTTCAGCCCAAGTCAATTGCAGCCGCAAAGAGCTCTTTTGCCACCGCAAACAATGAGTCCGAAAGGCAGAATTTTCTGCCTTATTTTGTTGATATGTTTATGACTTTGCTCCAAATAGTACCAAATTTTGTGTGCGTGTTTACAGAAGTAATACACACATTTTGGAAAAAAATTGGAGAGAATTTGTATATCAAATATTTTATAGAATATTTGTTATTAATTGCGTGATCTCTCCAAAATCTTTATCAATGTGTTGGATCCCCAAGCAATATCGATGTGTTAGGTGTGCATGTGCTGCACTTAGGCTCTATATTGATTTCTCCATTAAAGTTAATTACCTCAAGGATTATTCGTAACTTTAGAGGAAAAGAAAAGAGTACTAGTATCTGCTTGGAAGGACTCGCTAGCTATCGTCTCGAGGTGTTGTTCGACCATCTTCACTGGTTTCTTGGTTTGCATGGATGGCAAAAGACTGGACGCCTTAAAGATTGAAAGTAATGCTTCCGCTCATTTTATTATCTTAAATCTTGCGCGAAATTTTATTGTAATTATTTAATTAGAATTTCAGTATTTTATTTCGCTCTACCTAATTTGAAAAGAGTTTAAAATATATATATATATATATATAGTTAAATACTCAAAATTAGTTTCGTCTGATTAAATTTCTATTAGTTACTACATATATAAATAAAACATTTATTTCATATATATATATATATAATTAACTGTTGAAAATTAGTTTATTCTAATTAAAGTTTTTATTAGTTAATATATATATAATACTAGTAGATTCTTTTTAAGATACAATCTAGTATAGACTTTAGACATGATTTGAAACATATTTAAAGGCAATCAGGATTACATGCCTCATTCTGCTAAATATTAATTTCTCACAAAGAAGGATTAATTTTACAGAAGTTGTTGTGTACATAAAGGAAGGTGTACAAAGAAAAGTAATGAGATAGTATATGCTAATGATGTCTAAGAAAAGCATTTGGAGCTTGGTGCACCATGGTTCGCTTGTGACCCACCTCCCCCATTTGACTGGCCTGGTCATTAGCATGTGGATATGTCAATCTGACCCAAAGGCAAAGAGACAAAAGGGTGTTGGAAATGAGACATCAAATCCAATAAATAAAGTTTGAACTACATGTTATATGATTTCACATATTGTCACTAATATTACGAGGAGTAATATAAGATATGCCATGAGTGTGATCAACTAATACAATGGCATAATACGTATTTTGCTAAGATTTTGGGTACAAATACATATGGAATTTATTGTGAATTAATTATAATTGTTGATGAACCAATTATGATTAATTAAACTAATACTATTGTTAATGTAAAGTTAGATATATTGTTTGGACTAAACCCAATTAAATTAGATCAAGGCCCAAGCAAAACATAGAAATTCAAAGCTTGATTACGGCTGCAATGAGCTTCTTTATGACCGCAAAAGAATCAGGATAGAGTTGGCAAGAATATGCTAGAATTCAGCAGTTCAATTGTGACTGCAATAGCCCTCTTTGCGGCCACAAGAGACTTGGCATATTTTCCGCCAAGTTTACAGCCAATTCAGTTGCGGCCGCAAAGTACCTAATTGCGATCGCAAGAGACCTGTCCAGAGGCAGAATTCCTTGCCTTATTTTGTCGATATCTTTTTAACTTGTGCTCCAAATAATACCAAATTTTGTGTGCATGTTTACAACAGTAAATAACATAATTTGGAAAAGAATTGGAGAGAATTTGATATCAAATATTCCAAAGAATATTTGCTATTAATTACAGTATCTTTCCAAGATACATCTTCCTTAATTAGTATAAAAAGCGCTGGATCTCCAAGCATTATCAGCATCTATTGTAGGGCATATGTGTTGTGCATTGGCTCTTTTTTGTCTCTCCATTAAAAATAGAAATACTTCTTGATTGTGTTCGTAATCTTGAAGAAAAGTGAGCACCGAGAATGGCTTGGAAGGATCCGCTAGCGACATACCAAAATGCTGCTCAACCATCTTCACCAACTTCTGAGAGACTACAGAAGAAAGGGCTATAGATGGAAAGTAAGTTCACGCTTCCGCAATCTTTATTATTTTATCTATTGCGCGGATTTATCTTTTGAATTTCAATTGTGTAAATTAGGATCTCGTTTTATTAGCTCTTACCTTATTTCTTGAATTGCACCAACAAGTGATATCAGAGCCACCTCCGTATCAATATTTATGATATTTAGTTATTTTTCTTGAAATATTTTGGATTTTAATTTTTGCAATTGGATTTGTGCTTTTCTCATATTTGCTATTTGATTATCTTATACATTCTTGAATCAAAACATTGAATTTTGTCAAATTCCTTGTCTTTTATGCGATTTGAATAGATATTGTTCAAGATTTTGATTTATCAATATTTAAAATAATTATTTATGCAAATAATGTTGAAAATTGGAAAGATATGCAACAATTTAAGACTCACAATTCGAAACAAAAAAATTCAAAATTTTTAGTTCAATTATGGCAGCAAAGAGCCATATTGCGGCCGCAACCATATTGCGATGTCATGAACAAAGGACAATTACATGAAATGACAGGTCTCTTGTGGCCGCAACACAGGACATTGTAGCCACAAGACAATAGGAATTTTCTATTTTGAGAGACAGAAAACAGCTTGAACTGACACGATCAATTGCGACCGCAAAGGCCTATATTGCAGTCGCAAGACACTTGAGTTTTATTGCAATTATTTAATTAATTAGAGTTCGATATATTATTTTACTCTACCTTATTTGAAATTATCACAACACAAAACATATATAATTTAATTAAAAAAGATTGAAGGAAAGAATAAAAATATTCTACACTGCATACAGCAAAATCTGATTTATGTATGACGATCTCACAACTTTTGTAACTAATTCGGAAAAAACAAACGATCACCAACAATCATAAAAAATACATGATGAACCATTTTTTACTGACGGAACCACTCGATGGAGTAGGCATGACCGAATCACTTTTGGAGAAGTCAACAACTTCTATAAAATAATGACCGAATCACGAGTCATTATTTTTCTTTATACATCTTCTTTATATACTTAACAACTATAAAAAAATTGACCCTCCTTTGAAAGAAGTCAACAATTTTATTGTTCGTAGAACAATTTTAAATCTTTCATGAGTTATTTTGCAAATACTTTATCAGAAAATGTTCGTTTGAGTTAAAAATTACACCTACAAATGAAATTAGACTTAATTACATGTTGATTAAATGAAACTGATTGCGAAAAATTGCTAAAATTGCATATTTGGAAAAAAATACTGGAATTTGCAATATGAAATGATGATTCATCAGATCAATAAATCAATCAACCTTCAGAATTTGTGTAAGGGTTGCTAAATTTCCAAGCTCTAAAAAGTCTTCCTTGGCATTTTGTTGTAAGTTGTCTATTTCTCTTGACAATTTGTAAATCAGATGCTTGTTGATTAAAATAGATAATTTATTTTCTGGTCCCAGTCATTCAAATATTTAATATCCTTTGTTGTGAATGCGGCACACATATATATTTCCTATCCGGTCTAAATGTTTGTTTATTTAAAGGGTTAATTATTTTATTTTCTTATAGTGTACTTAGAAACATCCTCGCATGTGTTATTTGGCTGGTGAGATCAAAAGCATGCACTTGTTTATGTCACTAAGCAATGCAGCAATTAGAAATGGAGAATAGTATTAAAAAATAAAGAGAAATTGAGTGCGGATCATGTGGTCAATAGTTTGATAAAAATTGTAACTGGGATCTTCAACTTTGCACAGGTGATTGAATTTATAATATAAAGGATAATGTTTCGTATATACCATATTTGATACCAACTATTGATATCGATTTTATTATGCACATTTATTTGAGTTATCATGCACATTATTTGAGTTATTATGCATGTTATACTATAATAACTATTTCAGTACATAAATTAGCATGTATAACTATTTCATTATAAAAAATAACATGCATGATAACTCAAATAATATGCACGATAACTCAACTAAAGGTGCATAATAAAATCAACAACATGTATAATTATTTCATTACAAAAAATAACATGCATAATAACTCAAATAATGTGCAGTATAATTCAACTAAAGATGCATTATAAAATCGATATCAATAGTCGATATCAAATATGATATCTACGTATCAGCTCCCTTATATAAATTCAGACTTAGTAGATAAGATTACTAGGATCCCACAAAATAGGTCATATGTAGCTAGTGCAATATTATACAGCAATTAAGCCACAATTTGATATAAACAATTGAGGCATGTTTGCAATTAGCATCGAATATATACTCTATAAATTATGACATTAGCCGTCTGAAAATATGGTTAAATCTACAAAGTGAAGAGAAAGGTGCACAAAATTATTCAATATGATATGAGATCGATTTTGACTTGGTATGATTTATTGTAGATCAAAGAGTCAATATATACAGTATATACGGAATATTTTCGAGACTAATATCGAGTAATAATAAACAAAATTAAACATAAATAGGTAACTTAAATAATTTCATAAAAATGTAGCAAACAAATAATATATATGTTACTTTTTGAACCCATCTTTTATGCATATAACTAATTAAATATAGGGGAATAAAAACAAATATCTTACCACTGTACGTGAATCACATTATATAAAAATTATGAAAATCACTCATTAAACAAAATTTTATAAAAATATCATCATATGAATCAATCACATCATTAATTAACAACTAAATAGAAATCAATAAAAAGATGTATATAACTAATCTCATCATAATTGTATGTTATTCGTTTTACTATTATACTAATTGTTTATTTTATATATAGTTAAATTTAAGAATAAAAATGTTCAATATATATGTTTTTATTCTTAATTATCCTATAGGCAGTGGCGGAGCCACGTTTAACCAGGGGTGCAGTTGAACCCTCCGGAAAAAAAAATTCAAAAACGACCACAAATATTACATTTTTTAAGAAATGACCATGTGTTTGAATTTTTTTGCATAAATGACCATGTATTTGAAAAAAAATTTAAATGACCATCATTTCGAACCCCTGGAAAAACCCGTAAATCTTGAACCCCTGAAGAGAATCCTGAATCCTCCCATGCCTATAGGATAACATGTAAATTTCTTACGACGAAAATGATTTAATTACCGGCGTTGTTTATGAACTTCTCAATTTTCAGTAAAGGTCTATTTGAAATTATATGGGTATTTAAACTTGTAACATTACTATTGTATTTAAATTAGCCGAACAAAATGAAAAATTACACCAACGCACTTTCTTCCTTTCTGATGACCTCGGCCTAATTTTAATATGAATTAGAGTAAAGGACACCAAAATAAAATTGAATTAGTCTATGCAATGTATATATCCCAAATAAATAACATGCAACCACGTAAATAGTACATTTTATATTGGTCTCAATTGTCATGCTAAAGTTATTTTCTTAATTAAATATAACCACTTTTTACGTAATATTCCTTCTTAAATAATGGCGACATGCATGCGTGCTTTGTCGTCAAGAGATCTTCATCACGTACTCTCAAATCTCAATCTTCTCCAGTTGAAGGAAACCCCTTATAATTAATGTCATGTAGATTAGGATGAAAATGTCATAAATGTAATTCTTCAAACTAATTTTGTTGTATTATTTTTTTGTATTATTTTGTACCAAAAGCCCATTACAGAAAAAAAAAGTAGGACTAACAATTGGTACAATAGAAAAACAATCATCTTTGGGAATACATCTTTCTACTGTCTTTTATATATCTGTATTTGGTATGTATCCAGATGATATACTTTGATAGAGCATCAAAATAATGAATTACTAATTGTGGAGTAAAAAAAATGAATTACTAAATGTTCCAAGTTCTTTTAGAAACCGAGCTGTGACCAGTTCGGTTCGTGTAAGTATCGAAATCTTAACGAGTTAATCTGAATCGTCGAATTGTTAATCACTATCTCTAAATAGATCTTCACCGCAGAGGATTTTCACGATTTTATAATTTTATTATGTTTTTTAATCTATTTTGTAATTTTTCTTACAAACAAGCTACAAACAAGATATAAACGAGACAAAAGAGTTAGTTCGAGTCTTAACGAGCCGTGTTCGAGTAGAGAGTTTTAGCTTTTAGCTTTTGATCCGAGACGAGCTCGAGTTCGATCAACTGGTTCGAACTCCACTCGTTTGCACCCCTAGCTAACCTACTTCCAATTTCGTTATTTCAACATCCAATGAGATGTCCAATCAAGATCTTATACACCATATGATATGAAATGGAGATCTCCATTATATTAAAAGGGAGAGCTCTGTAAGTCAAGGATTGATAAATTAATTAAAGAGGTTAATTGGGTCATAATATGGTGAAATAGGGACAGAAGGGGGTATCAACCTATCGTTGTAAAGATAACGAACCTTAACTAGAAATGTGGGCCCATGGCACAAATCCCCAGCCCACTATACAATACAACTAATTAACATTTCTCATACCATAAATAAAATAAAAGGAATTATTTAACACCAGAAAAGCATTACCTCCTTATAAACTCTTGATACTTGCCAAGGCAAAGCTAACCTCTCTCCTAAACTTCTCTCTTCTCCTGTCATAGTCTCATACAAGTAAAGAAAAGAATTCTTTGGAGGTTGCCATTATAAACCTCCTCCCTCCTTCCTCATCAGCTCCCCTTTCTCTCTCAATCTCTCTATAATGGATGCCTCATCAAGATCATTAAGAGCAAGGATGGTGCCTATTTTTCTTGTATATATTCTTTTCTCCTCAGGTGCATTTCCTTTTCATCTAAGTAGTGATTTTTTTCCTAGAGCATACATAGACATTTTTTTTCCTCTCTCAACCAAGCCAACTATTTCCTGGGATTCCCCATTGGCCCCTCAAAATGGAGATATCTCAATGGAGATGTGAAAGCACTTGTAAACTGAAGCTTAACTAGCAAGATTTGAACATATATAACAATGTATGGCGTATCCTAAAATTAAATGATAAAAACTTGTGGAGGTTGAAGCTTTACTCTATAATTGTTTTGTATCGATTCATACTCTATAATTGTTTGCATCATGTCATCTTTACTGCATGCATGATCCAAATATGTTTTCATTAAACTATATATGTGAAGTTCATATAATATATTACTATTAAATTTTTTTGAACTCATGATGTTCTGCTACTACATTATTTCAGAGTTTGGATTGCTTCAATTCTGTTCAAGCCTTGGGATAAACTATGGACAAGTAGCAAATAACCTGCCGTCACCAACAGAAGTGGTATCACTTTTAGCATCACTAAACGTTACCAAGACCAGAATATACGATACAAATCCGCAAGTTCTCACCGCCTTCGCCAACTCCGGCATTGAAATCATCGTGACTGTACCAAACGACCAGGTCACTTCAATGATGAATCCATCACAGGCACTACAATGGATCTCAACGAACATAAAACTCTACTTCCCTGCCACGCGTATTACTGGTACGTATTTATATTTATGTGCTTAAATTAATGTTCATTTGTGCATTCTTTTCTTGAATCGGTTCTTTACCAAGGATTTTGTTCATATTTAATTTTTAATATTTATGTAACAGTACATACTTCACCGCATTTCACTTGAATTTCATATGTGCTATTTTCTATTTTGTTCAATTTCAAGCTATTTTGCAACTTAATTTAGGATGAAGTTTTTGTCTGACAATGTATCTCACGGTTATGGTTTTCCCATTTTTTTATATATAAAGTATGAAGCAACGCTTGTCAAAAGACCGTCAAATTAGTTAACATTACATTTAATTCTAATTTGTTTCGGTATTTTAAAAAATGGATATTACCATAGCCCAAATCCAGTTATAGTATAGTAACATGTCGGCTCTTCCAGGACAGAAAATTAATGTGCTCTTTGTAAAATAGAATATCATACACAATCTAAATTGATGAATTTTTATTAAAAAAATATCCTCAACACTTTTCTTCCATACATATTTCTATATACCTTTAAAGTTTATATTTGCAATTTGCTTACATACCTCATGTGACCAACTTCCAAATAGTACCTGTTTCTAAGGACTTCTAGTGTAGTCTTATGTAATGCTCTAATAACTTTTTTAAGATAAATGCATTTCCAGAAGTATCTGACGCATATACCATATCAAATACATATAGATATATATCTGAAAATTACATGATGTACATTCCCATGTGCTGCACTCCATATTTTCCATACTTCAATTGTAAGGAAAAACAAAAGCAACTTGATGAAAAGCAAATGCATGAATTAATATATTTTCATTTATTGTCCATTAAAATAAGCTTTGATGCATATTTAGTTTGAGACTATTATATATCAGAAAATGACCTGAAATTTCATTCTGTAACAGGCATTGCAGTAGGCAATGAGATTGACACGATGGATGACGAAACCCTGAAAGCGAACCTTGTACCGGCCATGGTTAGCATACATGCGGCACTGGTACAGCTAGGTTTAGATTCCTACATCCACATTTCCACTGCCACTTCCTTGGCAGTGTTACAGACTTCATTTCCTCCCTCCATGGGTTCATTTAAACCAGAGCTTGTACCACTGATGTCCCAATTTCTAAATTTTCTAGCCCAAACCAAGGCCCCCTTTTGGATCAACGCATACCCTTATTTTGCGTACAAAGATGACCCGACTCGAATCGAGCTCAACTATGTGTTGTTCAACCCAAACCAAGGCACGGTCGACCCGTACACACATTTGCACTATGACAATATGCTCTATGCTCAGGTATATACTCATCAATTGATTGGCATTCCAAGGCGTTAATAATCATTCATAAATCAATTAATTCTAAATATTTGTTCTACACTTTTGAGTTACTACAAGATTCTATGGTTTCAACTCGAAAAAAATAAATATACATGCATGTGATTTTGAAATTTTCAATATTGGAATATCTTTTTATCAGATTCATCAAAAAGATGTTGAAATGACAGAGTACTTTCGTATCAATTTATACGGGTCCTTTAAAAATAGAAATTTCGAATACAAATTGCATTCTATTAGTTTATTATGCTACATTTAGAAATTATAATTCCAACAGTAATCATAATTAATGGTTTCACATTTGCTGTGCTCAAATCATGTAAAAACAGGTGGATGCAGTAATTTTTGCAATAGCAAGGCTCGGATACGGGAACATACCAGTACAGGTGTCAGAAACTGGTTGGCCATCCAAAGGGGGCACGAACGAAATAGGTGCAACTATTGAAAATGCTAGGCTTTACAACAAGAACCTGCTGGTGAGACAGTTGAGCAATGAAGGAACTCCCTTGAGACCAAATCAAAGGCTGGAGGTGTACCTCTTTGCGCTGTTCAATGAGGACCTGAAACCCGGGCCCACATCTGAGAGAAACTACGGGTTGTACCGGCCTGACGGGACCATGGCTTACAATTTGGGGCTGACATCTTTGAATTCAACATCTACTGCTTCTATTTCCCTCACCTCCTCTGCTTCTCAGGTACTTAATATATACTTGTCGATTTACTACCCATTTTGTGTTCCATACAATTGGATGTGTACTAAGAAAGCATGCCATTTAATGAACAAATTAACATGAAACTATCAGCGAAATACCAGAGTATCTGATGTATAAAGAACAAATATTGAATCCCTCTGTTCATTCTCAATCATTGATGCACAGAGGAACAATGAGGTACTGGTAGATTCTTCTTGAAAAAAATAATAATAAACAACAGAGATCAGGGGAGAAATATGACTGTTAACAAAAGAAATTTTTTTTTTGTTTTCTACAATTCTTAGCATAATTAAGAAGATCTTTTGACAAAGTAAAGATTGCATTACTTAAACAATATGAAGAGTATATTCGATACTTCTTGAAAACGATATTTGGTAATCATGTAACCGATACTTCTTAAAAAATATAAATTTATAATCTAATCATAGTCAGATCGAAAGTGATGTATTAAGCATACTTAAATGTCAAAGGATCCTAAATGATATCCCAACAAATATTCTTTGCTTTTTCGAGTCGATAAATCAATATCTAGTGCGCTAAGTACGCTGCTTGCTAAAGACCTACCTAGGGATGAATGCCACTACCATTTTACAAATATATCAAACTGATGCTGCTAGAGGCCAACTAAGTACTTGTTCAATTGCTGAATATATCACTGAATTAGTTAATTCCTAAGTAGTTAGTTATTAAAACATAATTTAAATGTTTAAATTCAATCCAGACAAAAAAGATGGAGTTCGAAAGCTTGAGGAATTTGATCATAGCATGTGTAGTAATAATTCAAGCTCTAATGAGATAGCCAAAGCTTTTTCCTGTTTGTCTTCGGTAAAGGACCGAAGATCAAACCTTCTTTGCTAATTTCCAAGACCAAAGGAGGTGAACCAAATCCAGGTATGGACCTCTTATCCATTTAGCTTTTCTCATTCCTCTTTTGTGAAAAAATATTTACTTTATCTTATAGTACAACTTCCCTTTATATCTTCTACACCATCCAAGAAAAAAAAGGTATCTTTGTTTCTTTTTGAAGTGCTTTATGATGTCCTCAGTCTGCGTCTCTTAAGCTTCTATTCTATTAATGGTGCAACTCCAAATTGTTGCCAGAAATGGTGGTCTAACAGTACCTTATTAATTTTAATATTTCATTCCTAGTTAATTAGAGATGTAAGATTAAACAGTAAACACACAACCCAGAAAATTAGCATAGATTTGATTTCATTTCTCAATTTTGTACCAAAAAAGATGTTTTTTTCTAAACTACATTTCTTTGTGGAGTTAGCTAGATATTAAATAGTGTTTGCTCTTTTAATGCACTCGAAACAAAATCATATAGATAAGAAGCAGCACTACTGACATATATTGAAATATAATTAATATTGTATCAAAGTATTTCATATCATTTAAGTCTATATCATGATTTAAATCTTATTTAATGTCATCTGTGCATCTTTGCAGTACAATATTCACTGCATAACTTACCTAAGAAACCATTTTATGGGGCCAATGTGAGAAAAGAAAAAGAAAAAGAAAAAGAAAAAAAGAAAATGAACACTTGTGTCCAGGAGGACATTCTCAACACATGCATGGTTGTTTAAGAAAGCTTTTGTTATTTTGAATCATGTATATCAACCAAGTTCAGAGTGCAAATTTCCCAGTAAAAGCTATGTACAATTTCACCTGTGCAGCATGTCATCGATAAGGATTGACAAATTAGTTTAAATCATAGCAAAAGTTCTCCAAAATTGAAGTTACATCAGTTCTCTATGTCTGCAACTTAGCACACTATTTGGGGTTTCTATATGCCACGAAAAATCCGCAATAATATGTCTAAATCTTTACCCTTTTGCAATTGCAGGAAAGCAAATTATGCATTGAAAGGGATTGGTGGCCCCTCTGGCTACGTGGATTGCACTACAATATCTCCCTCTAGACTAGCTAGAATCCTCTCTCCTTTATTCTTTGATTTCTTTGAAGGGCTCTTATCACACACCAACCGTCTCAAATGACGTATTATTATATTGCTAAGAGGGGAATAAGCAGACATTTAGACACCTAATGGAAGATTATTGGAACTTGGGGTGCTTTTGAGGAATAACTTTATTCTCTGATCAAATCAATTAGAATTTTACATGCCTGTTCTTGGGGGCATGTGGATGTGTAAAGAGTGCTTTTGAGGTGTGTACATATATGAAGGTTTACTTCTTTAGCACCATGTATTCTTTGGAATTGCTTCATTGATTTAACAATTGATTCTTTATTTATTACCAAGAAATTTGCATCTTTCTTTGCTAGTGGCATTTGTGTCGTGCTATTTTTTTAAGTGCAAATAGTGTGGAAATATGCAGATTATATTAATCTTTGTTTATTTAGGTGTGAAAGGTTTCAATTCTCGTTCCACAATAATCAATATTTTAGTAAATTAAAATTAAAATTATTACTACTTACATTTTTTTTCCTTGATGGAAAAGCTATGGAGATGTCACATATATGTATTCATTCCAATATCAAGCAGTGGCTACACATTGAAGCAAACATAATATCAAAACCAAAATAAATATATCCAGGGAAAAAAATGTCATACCAAAGTATACAATGGACGAAGATAATGTGTTTGAACCAAAAGGACAGAAGATAATAGAAAAGAAGTATACACCTGAACAAAGTATTGTTAAACAACACCTCAATTTCGTTTTCTTTTCCATTTGTATCTTCTCTTTGTTGTGCTGCCTTACCACAGGCCAAACACAGCCACACAATTCTTTCATATCAAGATCAATCAGGAATCTCTAAAACAATGACTAGGTATATGCACTGCATTGAGCTTTACATTGTCACAAATTGCCACTTTAAAGTCTGAAAAGGAACGAGATCAAGCACTACTGCATGCATCGAATGTTTGGTTGATAGGACATTCCTTTTCCAAAGATTGCAAATTCACCAGCTCTTTTGTTTCAGTTTTCCTTTTCTTATCCACAGCTACCTCAGAAAGCATGATATTCCACTCCTACTTTTAAAGAGATTGGAAAGCTCTACCAGATTATACAGACAAAGTTGCTTATAGATTATAGACTATACTGTTTATCCATGCAGACATGGCATTTGTAGTTGCATACAAAGTATTATTATATACGAAATAATTCAACTTGACCACAGACCAAAGGAGGGGCAAAAACAACTAGGCACGAACATGACCTTTTCTTTTCTTCCTCCTGAATTTTTTTGAGCTAAAGGGGACCATTGAAGAGTCGACTATGCATTAATGGAACAAAAAGAACAATAGATCTTGAATGTGGCAACACATTTCTTAGGCCTAAAATAAACTAAACAGATTGAAAGTATGTAAAACTAAGCATATATATATTTTAAAAAGAAGCCTTGTGCAATGGAAATACCAAGAAAGAAACAGCCACAAACAAAGCTCTCTAAGATCGTGTTCCTCTTTTTTTCTAACTCATACCAATCATTGTACAAAAAACCCAATTAATCACAACAGCATCATACCTCTGACAACCTATGCAAGGTGAAATCATATACAAACACAGGTCTAACGAACCAGTCCTACTGCATTCCAGCCCAATTAAATGAGCCCAACCGGGCCTTACAGCCCATGCACAACAGTTTGTCAGACACATTTCCTTCTTCCACTGTACAGTTTTACAATAAAAGCAAGATCATAATTGGGTTGTTGCATATACCAATTTCTCAGAAAATGGTAAGCATGTAAATACAGTCCATCAACCCGAATAAAAACACCACGGCATAATTACTTGATTATTTGATTGTTACTAACAACTTATCTGCGTAGATTAGGTGGTTGGATAAAAGATTACCAGGATTTCAGGACAGTAACAGTACAGCAGAGTTCTGCCAACATCATAGTACCAGACAAAAAGGGATGCAATATATCACTGGCACTATAAATTAACATTTTACATCATATTATAACAAACAAACCATCACGGATACTGTACATTCACTACCTTGTGGGATAAAAAATTATCATCCTCAAGACTAGAATCCTCTCTCCTTTATTCTTTGATTTCTTTGAAGGGCTCTTATCACACACCAACCTCAAGAGCACGTGCCGGCAAGGTTGGATTCAGGATTCTCGCCAGGAGGGTTCAAGATTTACTGCATTTTTAAGGGGTTCGAACTGATGGTTATTCTTAGAAAAAAATTATTTTACATGGTCATTTATGCAAAAAAAAAAATCAAATACATGGTCATTTTTGAAAAAAAAAATTAATATATATGGTCATTTTTAAATTTGTTTAATATATGGTTATTTTTTTAAAAAAATTCCAAGGATGCAGCTGCACCTCCTGGAGCAACGTGGCTCCGCCACTGCATGCCGGTCGATTTGAGTCACCTTGCAAATGTAAGGGGTAAGCTGGTGTGCCACATGGGACGCAAAGCAGAGGAGAGATGGTGACATGTTAACTTGCCTTTTGTGCTGGTATTAGTTTTGTAATAGGATCTAGTTGATATAGTTTTTGTTTTATGATGTTTTCATTTATGTTAAGCAAGTGGAAAATAAGAAACCGCATGCTAATTATAGTTAGTAATTGTATTTTGAATATTTTGTTGTTGTATTTGATTTTGAGTATGAATAAAAGCATGGGAGAAAACAGAAAATGGTGCTGCAACTTTTGCACCGCAATATCCCTCGTTTATTTCTTTCGTGTTCAAAACTTCAACTCTTGTGATTTGCAAAACTGAATTCCAATAGCAAATGTGGCTCAAAAAGATTGGCCCGAAAACACCAAAAAGGACTTCGGCCTCAAACTGAGCAAAAAGACCAAGAAATGTTTCGATGTTTTGAAAAATAGAAAGGTGACTTCATCCAGGTATGCATGTACCTCTACCCTACGCACCTTAAGGATTCTAGACGAGGTCAAGTGTTTGGCCGACACGATAGGAATTTGGGACTTGATTTCTACCCCTTTTCCTACCTACCGGACTCTTACGTACGAGTTTTTGTCTACGTTTGAGCATGATGAGTACTCTTCTTTTTCTTTTCAGCTCGACGGGACGATGTTCACTGTCTCGGGGAACGAAATGAATATGATGCTGGGATGCCCTGTTGCTCCAAAGGGGACCGACTTCGACTGGATGCCTCTGTGTCCGAGGCCGACTCGAGCCACCAGATCCAATTCGAGGACCAGATCATTGGACCAGAACGCGCTGCGAACAACTACCGTAGCAACATCATCAACCACCCAGTCACGAGATACCTCCAGCGCACCATGGCATACACCATTTTCGGGAGCGGAGAGATGGCCTCCGTTTTCAACAAGCGGGACACCTACTTCTTATGTCTCATGCTGTACTCCAACCGACAGGGCCACTTGCAGCCAGACTGTGCGGCCCACTTTGGGAGACACCTGGAGGCAACGACACTGGGAAACCGACATACCGGTGGAGCGGTCTCAGTCGGCGGGTTGGTCACACGCATAGCCCGCCACCTCAGGGTACTCAGAGAGGGTCCGATCTACCGAGTCAAATCCGACATCGAGATACCCCTCCTAGACCTCAAGTATCTCAAGGCGGCGACATTGATCAAGGAGATCGACAAGGTCTTCTATCATATCACCAGCGGGAAGAAGAAAGTGCCCCTCCCCCTACCGCCATTCGACATCAACAACAGGCGCACCTGGATCGCTCACGTCCCACCAGAGCAGCAGGCCGATGTTGAGGGAGAGGCGGTACAGGCGATAGCACCAACACCACAGGCGCCGATTAACCCGAACATGCCCACGACTAAGTCGTTGATGGATTACATGGTGGGCATGGACGGGCATTACGAGCAGCGCTTCGCGCAGATGGACTAGGGCTGGCAATAGTGCTTTGACCGCCTTAAGACAGACATGCTGAGGCGGCACACGGAGAGCGAGAACCAGTGGGCCCAGCGGTACGACTCCCTGATCCAGCACTTCACCACCCTTCAAGAGTCACACAATCGCACGCAGCACGACCTTCGTGACCTTCAGGGTCACTATGGGGCCCTCCATCGCGATTACATGCGCCTCAACACCAACTACACCGACCTCAGCACACAGGTGTCCCAGATGTCCTCCGCGCAGACCTCTCGATTTGATGACCTTTACTTGTACGCAGACGACAGCCAGCAGTTGGCCCATGACACCTACTACCTCACGAGGCAACTGGCAAATTGGAACATCGAGCAGTTCGGCATGCCACCTAAGGACGTCCCGCATAGAGAGAGAAGGCAGCCGATGAGACATCCCTTCTCGTTCGACGAGGAGGACGACGATGGCGGCGACGCCGCATGAGGAGCACCACCACCACCACTGGCACAGCGTCGACATTTTGTGAGCTTTCTCCTTTCCCTTTCTCTCTTTCATTACTTTCTCACTTGTTTGATTTGCAACGAGGGCAATGCGTTTGAATAAGTATGGGGGGAGTAAAACTTGGAAATGTCGACCTTTATCTAGGAATAGAGTAATTTAAATAGTTTAGATTAATTTAGATGTTTAGATGTGAGTTAGACTTGTAATTATCGGATTGAGAATGAACCGTTTTGTTTTGGCCTATTTTTTATCGGTGATTTCAGTAGTATAACCCCATGGCACAAACAAAAAGAGAGCATATGGCATTTAGATGTAGTTTCATATTTATTTAGCTTTCTTTATTTTCCCTTTTCTTTAAAAGACTTTCATACGACTTCATTGACAAGCCAAGCATGCCTCTACCTACTTTTGTTGCGAAATCAATCGAGTTTTATTGAACTACCCCTAATAACTCATAACAATCGGAATCAGTACCCACATCAATGGAATTAGTAGGCTGTGTTACCTTTGTACATTTAAATACCTTAGAAACCCCAAATCGTAAAAGAATTAAGTGATTAATCCAAGAAAGAGTGTATGTTGATTAAAGGATCCTACCTTGCCCATTTGGTACAAGGGAACAAAAAAAAAAGAGAAAAGTCAGAAAAATAAAAACAAAATAAACAGAATTTTTAACTTATTTTTGCTTTCTTTAGTTGCTTTTATGCATCTAGGTCCCCGTAGTCAGTTATACACCCGCACAAATGTAAATAAATAAGTGATATTAAGCCTCATAAGTGCTGGGACAATTGTTTCACGGGCGAATGTTACCAATATAGCACGAGGCAGCCTCAAGAGCGCGACTTAAGCGAGAATTTTCTCCCTGCGCGAGGTTCAGGATTTCACATTTTTCAGGTATTTCTAGAGTTTTTAAATGAACAAACGGTAAAGCGGAACGCGAAATGAGGGGTTGTGGGGTAGACTCTTCGATTAGACTGTTCGTGAGGTAAAAAGAGGTGGCTGATACTTTCGATTAATCTCGCAACAAAAATTAGTAGAAGCGTCCATAGCCTGTCGTGCATTCACATGAAAATCTTGCATGTCATTTAGGGTAAATTTTAACTTATAACAAAATTTGTGCCCCTGAGGTGAAGAAGACTATTGAAAAATATTTCGATCTAGGCCCAAATGAAAATTGGTTCCTTTTCAATTCAACTAATTCGCGAGTTTGCTCACCTTTATCTTGTGTCGTTTGCTAGTTTGGGGATGTTGGTACGATTATATGTCGGGCTTGGTTTGATACTTAGACTTGCTTAGGGACAAGCAAGGTTTAAGTGTGGGGGATTTGATAGCCGTATTTTGTACGCGTCAGAATGCGTAGTCCGGCACCATATTCTGGCCAATATTCACGTTTTATTAGCTTTGAGTAGTGTAAAAGAATGGAAGTTCGCGGTAATTCTTCTTTTGTTGATCCTAATTGTAGGTACAAGAAACAGGAGAAGAAACGGGCGTCGAATCGGAGTTCTAGACATCATGATGCCCAAAATAGACCAAAACAGCTTCTCCTTGCGGACGCAAGAATTCTCTTGCGTTCACAAGACTTTCCTGCACCATTCAAAAAAGCCCAGGGAGGATTCTTTGCGAACACAAGGGAATCATGTGGACGCAAGGACTTCCCGCCTCAAAACCAGAGAACACAAGTCCAGAAACCTTGCGGACGCAAGAAATTTCTTGCGCCCACAAAACATTCTCCCCAGATTCTAGAGGGCCTCAACCAAATCCTTGCGGACGCAAGAAATTAGACGCTTTTTCAAAAATCAGGGATTTTAATAAGGAAAGAGGAGGGCTGAGTTTCCTATTTTGGCTTATTGCTTCTCCCCCATCTCTGACTATCTTCTCTAGGCAATTTTGAGGTGAATTGGAGATCTAAGCTTGGTGCAACGACGAGAAGACGAAGATTACGATCGAGGCTTGGTTTTGAGGGTTTTCTTGACTCTCTTACTTTTGTCTTTTCTTTTTTATGTCTTTTGTACCCTTCTTTGTGCTAGTATCCGCCATGAGAGGCAAAACACCACTCTAGGGCGTAGGTTATCACCATGAAACTTGCTTTGTAGTAAACAAATACTTTTGTTGATTGTTGATTTAAATTGATTCTCTTTGTTGAATTTTATCTAAGGGTTTGAATTGGTTTATTGAGAATTAGTCGGTTTAAATCTCGATCCTAGAGAATCACTAGGTCGCTATCGTACCTGAGAGGGACTTTGGTAGATCTAGGGAATTTTTAGATTGAACTTGAATTGCTTTGCCATTTTGCGTAATTGCCCGGTATCGTAATTTAAGAATGTTTAATCGCGGAGCGTTATTAATTCTAATATAATCTTGAATTTGACTAACCCTCGTTTTAGGTTATATTAGACAAGGTACCGAATCGAGAAATCGTCAACCGGTATCAGTAATCGTACACCTAAGTCCATGCACCAACATTTGACATTAGTACTCGTTTGATTAACAAAGTAAGCGGATTGGTAAGCCTAAAGCCCTAGGTCCCAATCATTCGATAAATCACTCTACTTTCTTAGCTTGTTTTAAATGCGAAATTGGTTACCAAACAAGCACACTTCACCAACGTTTTCTCACTTGTTTAGATTAAAATCGTACTGTCCTCTTCGAAAATCGACTTGTCCCTGTGTTCGATACCCGATACTTAATTCCAACGACAATCATACACTTGCGATACACAACGGTATTTGAGTTTAAAATTTGATATTGTAATTATATAAAAATACCGCATCACTCTATCAGAACAAAATTAATTACTTACTTTTACTTTGGTCAATAGAGTGGAAGGAGCAGATGAGGGAGCAGCTGGAGCTTTGGATTAAGGTGTCTGCAGGCGTTACAAGGCAGGAAAGGATGATGGCGCTATGTTTAACAAGAGATAATGAAGACGTGAAGGGAAGAGAACTAGTTGCTGCTGGATGATAGCTACTCAGTTTTGTTTTCTTTTGTTTGCTCTTTACTTATAATTGCAGCTTGTTTGGTATATGTATCTGCCTATGGCAGAGGGAACGAGATCTTCTACCGCGCAGCAAATTTCAGTCTTTAATTTGCATCAGATTCGTGCAAGTTAAACTTTATAATATCAAACCCCCTCTCTGAATCAAATCTGAGTCGTCCGTAGCTGACAGCGCAGTAAATCTGGACCGTCCGTCGGTGCTGCGCGGTAGAAGAATCGGGTCCATGGCAGAGAGGTCAGATGATAAGATTAGGCAACAGATCAATATATTGGATAGAGGTTCATAGAATCATGAAGTATAGATAGCAAAGGGGCACCAGTATCACCAGATAGAATGGTACTGGTGCCGTATAACAGGGGCAGTTTAGAAAAGAAAGGGGTTTTTCTGTGCTTTTATTTTACCTTGCATGAACTGTTGTTAATGGCTTTCTTTCTTTAAATGAAAAGAAAGTGGTAGGCGTTGGACCTACTTATTTAAAAAAAAAATTCTGTTGTTATTGATGTTGTTATTGATGTTAATTATGAGTCTCACCTATTGTAAGGTTTAATAAGACACGATCTTTCGACATCTTTTGTTTTGTTTTGAATAAACTTAAATCTAATGAACTAGAGACTTGGGTGCGTTTGGATCATGTCATGGTTAGTGTAAAAATAGTGCTATCTAGATTAGTGGTTGAAATAGTGGTTACTTTTTGCTATCTAGGTTAGTGCAAAAATAGTGCTAATTTTGTGCTATCTAAGTTAGTGAAAATATTGTTTGGATTGCACATTTGGAGTAGTGATAGTGAGTAATAAATAATAAATTATTTTAGTTTTTTAACGATAATAATAATAATAAAATAATAAAATATTGATATCAATTTATAATATATAATAATACAATAATAATAAATGATAATAATAATAAAATAATGATAATTACAATAATAATAATAAAATAATGATAATTACAACAATAATAATAAAATAATAATAATAATAAAATAATGATAATTACAATAATAATAATAAAAATAATAATAATGACAATTATAATTATAATAATACTAATAAAATAATAATGACAATTAAAATAATCATAATAAAAATAAAATAATAATAAAGACAATTATAATAATAATAAAATAATGATAATTACAATAATAATAATAAAAATAATAATGATGACAATTATAATAATACTAATAAAATAATAATGACAATTAAAATAATAATTATTATTATTATTATAATAATAATAAAATAATAATAATTACAATAATAATAATAATGACAATTATAATAATACTAATAAAATAATAATGACAATAATAATAAAATAATAAAATAATAATGACAATAATAATAAAATAATATTAATGACAATTATAATAATAATAAAATAATGATAATTACAATAATAATAATAAAAATAATAATAATGACAATTATAATAATACTAATAAAATAATAATAATAATAATAAAATAATGACAATTAAAATAAAAATAATAATAATAAAATAATATTAATTACAATTATTATAATAATAATAAAATAATGATAATTACAATAATAATAATAAAAATAATAATAATGACAATTATAATAATACTAATAAAATAATAATAATAATAATAAAATAATGACTATTAAATTAATAATAATAATAAAATAATAATATTGACAATTATAATAATAATAAAATAATATAATTACAATAATAATAAAATAATATAATTACAATAATATTAAAAGAAATAATAATAATGACAATTATAATAATACTAATAAAATAACAATGACAATAATAATAATAATAAAATAATGACAATTAAAATAATAATAATAATAATAATATTAAATAATAATAATATCAAGATGATGATTACAATGTAATAAAATAATAATTTTGCTAACCATGACATGTGCTAATTTGTTAATCCTACCATTTTGTTGGATTAGCAAAATAGCACTAACTAACACTACTCACAACTTACTAAATCATGTTTGGATCATATTTTTTTATGGATAGCAACCCTTATCCATGATTAGTGCTATTTTTGAGTGTGTGACTTTGAATACTGAAATAAAAATTATTTATTTTATGCAGAGTACGAAGATGAAATATGTGACTTTGAATACTGAAATAATTTCTTTTTTTTTTATGATCGTTAACTTCTTCCTTGTTAAAAGTTGCGACCGGATATTTGCAATTTGCGTAGGCAATTCACTAATAAATATCACGTGTTCACAAAATGTCACCAACGAAATCGCTTGCTACGGGGATCACTATATTAATCAAATGCAAGAAACAATTCGCGCAAGGAACTATGTTCAAAACAATGGTACTTAGTTTTGAAGGACTATAATACCTTAGAAAGTAATTCATCTAAATTTTTTTATTTATCATTTGTTTTGCATTTAAATAATGGGTGGTGTTTATTTTCAGGACTCGAGATTCGAATTTTGAGAGCAAAACAAAAAAAAAAAAATCTTATAATTTCACTTTTATCCTTCTTAATTGCCGCTTTTATATAACAAATATATTTGTTTCTATGTTTCCTTAATTTCCATCTTCAAATTTTCTTTCCGTCAAAATATATATTTTTCTCGTATTTTTGTCCTAAGATTTATGATGCATGATTTTAATTTCATAATTCATGTTTGCTCAATTAAAAGTCGAGGAGCCCATAAAATTAAAATATACAACTGTAGTATTAACTAAGAGATGATTTCGTCATATATTGCGTGTATATATAGATAGACGAGGCATTCTGCTATTCAACATCTGCACCACTCAATACTGTCATATTATGACACGTATCCACGATTCCAACATGTGTCAATTCAAATCTCGATTCCATCCCTCCAAAGCGCCGTTTAACCTCCTCAAAACCCTCTCCTCGATCCCTTATCCTGCTACTCGCATCATATAATTCGATCTAATATACAACAAAAAGTTCAAAACTTGATCACAAACCCTTTGAATTAAGCGAACCCAGGGCATCCCAACAAGCAAAGAAGACCACCATATCAAAAGAGGAAGAACAAACCAAGACTCAAGCACATGCACCACAACCCATGTCAAATGAGGAGATCGGACAGTACCGCGCGCAAGCTGAGAAAAACTCAACCGAGGCCATTCACTCAGCTGAAGAGCAGTACAACAAGGCGAAAGAATCTGGTGCTGCTGCACTATGTGACTCGAAAGAAACTGTAGCGCATGCGGCCAGGGCTGCAGCCACTTATGTGGCAGGTATGGGCACAGAGGCTAAGTCATCAGTCATACATGGGGCCACCGTGGCGGGAACATATGCAATTGAGAAAGCCACACAGGCAAAGGATGTAACATTAGAGACGGGGAGACGTGGTCTGGAGGTAACGAAGGAGACTGCGGTTAGTGCAGGGAGAACTGCAGCTGAATACGCAAAACTAGCTGCAGTGAAAACAAAAGACGTAACACTGAGCACTGGACAAACTGTGGCAGAGTATGTAAAAGAAGGTGCTGTAAAGGCAAAGGATGTAACTGTCGGTACTGGAGAAACCGCAGCTGAGTATGCAAAACAAGCGGCAGTGAAGGCTAAAGATGCAACTCTAGCTACTGGAGGGACAGTAGGGAAGTATGTAAAAGAGGGCGCAGTTAAAGCGAAGGATACGACGGTCAGTACCGGAGAAACTGCAGCTGCATATGCAAAACAAGCTGCTGTGAAGACTAAAGATGCAACTCTAGCTACTGGAGGGACAGTAGGGGAGTATGTAAAAGAGGGCGCAGTTAAAGCGAAGGATACGACGGTCAGTACCGGAGAAACTGCAGCTGCATATGCAAAACAAGCTGCTGTGAAGACTAAAGATGCAACTCTAGCTACTGGAGGGACAGTAGGGGAGTCTGTAAAAGAGGGCGCAGTTAAAGCGAAGGATACGACGGTCAGTACCGGAGAAACTGCAGCTGGATATGCAAAACAAGCTGCTGTGAAGGCAAAAGATACAACTCTAGCTACTGGAGGGACAGTAGGGGAGAATGTAAAAGAGGGCGCAGTTAAAGCGAAGGATACGACAGTAACTACTGGTGAGACAGCAGCTGAATATGCAAAGAAAGCCCCTGAGAAGACGAAAGAAGCAACAATGATAGCAGCAGATTATGGTAAACAGGCCGCAGTTAAAGCAAAAGATGTCACACTGACAACTGGAGAAATGGCAGTTGAGTACACTAAGGAGGCAGCTGTTAAAGCAAAGGAATCGTCGATGACAGCTGGAGAAAAGGCAGCAGAGTATGCACGAGACAAGCTGGCAGGAGATGGCAACTGAGGCAGCTACAGAGATGTCAGAAGTTCGTGCGAGAAAGGCGATGGAGTATTCTAGAGAGAAAGCCGAGGAGGCAACTGAGGCAGCTACAGAGACAGGTCATAAAGCAATGGAGTACAGTGGCGAGAAGGCAGGCCAAGCGAAGGAGACAACGGCTGACGCAGCTAAGAGAGCGAGAGATTATGCTGCTCAGAAAGCCCAGGATGCAAAGGAGGTGACACAAGAGGCTGGAGCGCAAGCTAAGAAGAAAGCAGTTGAGACGGCTCAGAAAGCGAAAGTGTACAGCGCACAAAAATCTCAGGAGTCGGCGGACGCAGCAAAAGGTACTGGAGAGAAAACAAAGCAAAAGACGGTTGAGGCGGCGCAGGGAGGAAAAGGTTACACTGAACAGAAAGGGCATGAGGCAAAAGAAACAGCAATGAAGACAGGAGAGGCAAAGAAGTCGTCTACAACTGATGCAGCTCAGAAAGCAAGAGAGTCTGTTTCGCAGAGAGACGAAGAGGGGAAGGACGCAATCAAAGAGATGGGGGAGAAAGCCCGGGGAAAAACCAAAGAATGTAAGGGTAAAATAGATGAAGTAGGAGAGGAAGCAAAGGAAAAAGTCGGTCTGGTAACAGAAGGTGTTGGAAAATATTCCGGCGTAGTTGTGAAGGTAAAATTCGTTGACATACTTTCTCGTATATAAACTTAGAACTTGTAATGAAAGTGGTGAATGTAAAAAAATCTTATCAAATTAGGATTAGGTAAAACTAAATCAGTTTCAATGTGTACCAGTAACAGTAGTGATGAATAATAAATGTTGCTCCCTGTTGGGTTTTTTTTATGAATCGTCTAGATTTTGAAATGCAGGAAAAGATTGAAGCAGGAAGAGGAGATAAAACAAAGACCAAAGTTGAGGCAGTTGTTGTAGAAAAGGGTTCAGGGAAAGAAAGCCCAGAAACCACAGTTCCAGGAGATGTGTGTGAGGCTGTTGGAACAACTGTAATTGGCGTAGTTGAAACAGGGAAGGGGATAGTGACTGGAGAGGATCCAGTAATTCAGTCTGCGAAGGGAAAGGTGTCTCAAGAGAAGAAACATAGTTGATATGACAAAGAAAATAGTTGGTGCGTCAACTTTTTGAAATAGTATCTTCCTTGGAGTCTTTCGGATCTTTTGTTTGAGTTTGTGGGCTGTGTATGGATCAATAATGTAGGTATAAAATGTGATGTATAATTATCAAGACTGTAGTCTGTAGTATCATGTGCTCATGTTTTGCTTGGTTTCTTGAGCTAGTGTCCATCTGGAATTGATTGCCTTTTCTTTTTTAAACAACTGAAACCACGTGGGGAACAAGACTCTTGGGCCCATGAGATTGTAGCAAAATTTGGCACATAAGATTGTAGCAAAATTCCCCTAAAAAAAAGATTGTAGCAAAATTTGGCACTTGCACTTTTGAACATTCTCTAAAGTACAAATCTCTTTTCGGCTATTTGATCAAAATAGGTAAAACTAGAAAGCTTCGGGGACTGCCAGAATTGTCATGCTCAGTATGTGTGCGTCTTCAAAAATATAACATTCATTGTGAAATTTTGTATACAAATTTGAACTTTACCATTTTATTACTCAATCTAAGTCAAAAAACACAAGAATTTAATGTCTCCTTTAGATACATCTATGCATTTAGTACAGCTGTACGCCCCACCCAAACAATATAACAAATAAGAAAAAGAAAATACAAATAAGAAAGAAAAAGAGGTATGATTCTAACGCCTACCAACTCGGAACCAAACCCAACGAAACAAATTAATGGAGGTAGAGATAAAAAATTTATACCTTTCTTGCTTTTGCAACAATAGTGGTTGCTGGTATAATGGTACACATACAGTGAGGAGAAGAAGATACAATGGAGAAGAAGGTGCCAACTCATCAAGACGAGCTATCAGTTGGGATTATAGCTGGATCAGCAAAGGAACCGTTCAACCAACCTCTGGCAATGTGGCCATACGCAGCTTCAGTTAAGTGAATCCCATCCCAGCTCCAGTGAGTCGATGGATCAGGACATGCGGTGGCACCTGGCTCGCCGCATTTTGCTGTCATATTGAAGTTATAAACACCTTCACCTGGTGCACCGCAACACGCTCTTGGAATTTGCTTTTCAAATCCTGCACAGCGGTAAAAAGGAACATTAGAAATATTTTATAGAGTATGAGAGACTGCTTGTTTTCATTGGAATTTTGGTCCGTTGGGGTTTAGGTACAGCTCAATAGTTTTAGGTAAGGAAAGGGCCTCTGTTTAGTTGTTAACTACAATGAAAGTGACAGCAAAAGCTCTATATTTATCACATTCTATCATTTTTTATAACTCAAATATCAATGTCCTAAAGTGGGTAGTGGTTGCTCTTGACTTATGTCAATGAAAAGTCAGCAGTTCAAAAATTATATCATCTCAGAATACAAACTGGAATCTTGAGTCATGTGCGTATAAAAAAATGGAAGTAATTGGTTAGCATGAGAGTAATAAAGCATACATGGAGTCATATATATATATATATTATAATAGTATAATATATGGTATTATATGATATATAACACAAGTGTTCATGTGCAACATATCTGCTACTAATATAATAATTAGCAATAGTGTTTGGTAGGGGCAAGCTGTTAACAGAGACTTTCTTATAATTGTAGTTCGGAGAGGAGAGAGAGAGAGTCTGAAAGAGAGATTCTAACCTCTACCTCTCTACCACATGTATACTCCACATTTTTATATTTCCATTTTCAAAGCATGTGAATGCTTTAAATTCCTATCATATTTAGTTGTCTTTTCCAAAAGTTTACTCAAGTAAGTTTAAGTTTGAACATCATTTCTGTTACAGACAAATACTAAGAAAGGTGGAATACAGGATTCTCTGGTAGTTCTTTTTTGTAAAATTTAAGAAATTGCAATCACAATACTAATTGATTACTTCCAACTCCAGAAAACATGTAAATGAATAAACAAAATTTGACATAATTGCTTATTTATGAACAAACTCTCAGATTTCAAATGAACATTGTTCATTTTTAGTATGTATAATGATGTTTCTTCAATGTGATAATAGTATGTACTAATTAGTGGGTATGGGCTGGAGACGCAACCCATAAAATGCATGTGTAGCTATTCATGAAATGCAAATAAAATTGGCAGTAGTCTCCTCCCATCAAGAAAGGGTTTAACCAAGTCAATGCATCACTTCTAGTTATATCAATCTCATATTTTTTTCAGCTAATTAATCCTTCTTGCAAAATTAATGATTCCAAATTCGACACTTGTTTAAAGTTAAGCCAGAATTATCCTAACAATAGCATAATTAGTATGATGATGTTTTCCAATATATGATGCCTAAAAATGTAATTGAAAGGAAATTCAGAACTCTGTCTTAATACACAATTAAGCTATGTGCACAACATTGACTAATTTCAGGAAAGTAGGCTTTCTAAAAAAATTGTGGTGCAAACCAAAATACAAGGGAATGAATCTCATTTTATAAACCATGAAATTTCAACTATTAAGGTGTTTCAACTTAATTAATTGCCACCAATTAGCTATTTACTAGTTGCTATGTAGAACTAATACCACACAAAAAATCACCAATTTATCTCTGAGGAATTTTGCAAAACTCAATATGCCAACAGCTGAAGACAATATTGATTCTCCCCTTCCCTCCTCTCCCCCTCGAAGCAACAAAATAAAAAGGAGAAAACAAGGGGGAAAAAGGAAAATGACTTCCCCATTCCCAAATGGATGCATTACTAACACCAGAAAAGGAAAATAAATTTCTCATTCCTAAGTTGCAATGATAACTTCACTAAATGTAACTATAAGAATAAATTCTAAATGTAGGTTATGCAAAAAGTTAAAAAGAAGAAAAGGACTCACCAAATTTCTCAGGATGAATAATAAATTGAATGGCAGCGCTGTAATAATCAGCATAAATGATCCTCGCCCCTGGATACTTGACTCTAAGTTGCGCGATAGTTTGTCTGAGCATAGAATTGTGCACCCAACCAAGAGTGTTAAACTTCTTCATACAGCCACTCCTTATACCAAATCCTTCTTTCTTTATTTTAAACATGGAAACTGAGAGCGACAGATAGACTGGGAAGCAACCAACCGGCAACACACCTGGTACAACAATGTCTACAGCCCCCTCAGCAATCAACTTCTGAAAATTTATCCATCAGAAAATTTACTTCAATTATTCAACAAGAAGCTGAATTGAAAATGAGTTATTATAATGCAAAGAAAAATTTTGAACAAGAAAAAGAAACTACCTCAATACCGTCAGAGATGGATTTCATGACATGAGGCATCATTCCATATACCTCCTTGAACTTTCTCGAAGCGAACAAAGGAGCATTATAATCATTTCCTCCAAATTCACCCAAGATAAATAGGGATCTACTGAACAACTCCTTGCACTCTACAAACAATACACCAAACCAATAAAAACTAAAAACAATTTTAATAATTCGGTGAAGTAATATGACTAAGGTTTGTAAACGTACCTTTCTCAGTGCCACAAAGCGAAGGTTTCAAATCCTGAAACCATTTGATTTGGGTGTGTAAGGAGCCTGAATTCCAGACAGTTTTGCCAAGACCCAATTTCTCAAAAAATTCAGTCTCAAGGGCTGTCGCACCAGTAATTGCGAAATTAGCACCATGTTTAAAGGATGTATTGTTCGCTTTAGAGGGAGGTAATAAAGGTATGCCGAATTCTTGACCTGTACAAAGAATTGATGCATTAGATATTCAATTTTTACTGAACTATCCTAAATTTCTGAGAAAATGGGGTCTGGATTTCTTCAACAATTATCCCCAATATGGAAAGGAAATAGAATGAATCTTATTAAAGATAACTATTATTAAAACCATCTTATCTTCATTTCTTCACCACAGACTGACACAGGGAAAAAATTCCAGTTTTTTTTCAGAATTAAAAGGGGGGGAATGGGAGATAAGAGTACTTTATATTCCAATTTTGAGGAGGAAAAAGTGCCCCTTATTCCCCCTGAACATCTCTTTTCTTCTTCCATCCCAAGTAATAATAAAAAACTTAATAATCCTCCTAAAGAGAAAAAGGAATTTGAAAGCAACAAGCTTTCCAGTAAATTCGATTCTCCTGTTCCAATCAAACCTCACTGAGCACAGAAAGGGGGAGAGAACAAAAAAAAAAACTTCGACCAAAAGATTGAAATTTAACAACTCTCTCAAATTGTTCCTAATACATCGCAATAAAAAATCAAACAAACCACAACCAGAAACCCAAAATTTTAATCCCAAAAAAAATATAACTGCTCAAAGAAAGAGGGGAATTAAATTTACATATGAAATCAATGACGAGGCGGCCATCGGAGCAGCGGCCGGTGGGCTTGCCGAAGTAGGTCATGCCATAGGGGAGCCTGGCAGTGGCTAGGTAATCCGGGATGCCGTCAACAATCAAGTTCCCGGCGTCAACCAGTGAATCTCCAAAATTGAAGATGGCGGCGTACCGTTGGTTTTGCTCGGCGGCTAGTAGGTGGGGAGGGAGGAGAGAAGAGACCAAGAGCAGGAGGCAGAGCAAGGTCGGTGCTTTTCCTTCTTTACCCCTCATGTTGTGTACAGAGAAAGAGAGATGAGGAGATGTTTGGTTTGACGAGGTGAGGTTGAGTTTGGAATTTCGCAAGTACAGGAAGAGAGAGAGGTGGAAGGAAGGTCTCTCTTTGACTCTCTCTCTCTCTCTCTCTCTCTGTCTCTGTATTGAAGTATGAAGTCGGGTGGTCTACTTGTAAATAAATAAATAAAATGTAGGTTTGGTTCTCGCTTGATCAGTCTTCGCTTTCATTTTTGTTTGCTTTTCTTTTTCTTTACTTCGCACACCAAAACTGTTGCATCTTTTGAGCTGAAGGACATTCCAACCAGATTCATTCACCAACCCAAAAGGCAACACACAACTGTTTATTCTGGAGAGATATAACTCTCAACATCATTATTTTTGCAATTTTAAGAATGTACTTTCAAACAAATTGATAAAAATTAAAAAATATTTACAGACATTTTAAAATTGATAGATAGACATACAATTTAATTTTGTTTATTTGGATAAAAAATTATTGCAATTTGCGCGTAATTTAATTATTTTTATAGAATATTAAATGACATTTAAATTATATAAAATTTTAAATATAATTTATGTATTAATTTTTTTCAAACTAATTTGAAAATTTATTGTCATGCAATCTAAATCAAATAATCTAAGAAAACTCGAGTTCTCGCGATTGAGAGCTTGGGATGATATGTAACCAAACATTCTAAAAGTTGCAAAATAGTCGTTAAACTTAGAGCAGGTTAAGTGTGATCAATTTGATTTGATATAATTTTGTCAACAAATTTTCAAATTTTCATAGATCGATTGTGCTATATAAAATTCATGCAATATAAATACAATTTGATATTCTATCAAAAATATTAAATATAATGTTGCTATTTACATGCCATTTAATGGTCTATATTACATGTCACTTAAATTACATAAATTTTGAAATATGTATAAATTAAATAACATTTATAAATTAATTTCATTTGTAATTGTTTTCAAATTAATTTGAGTAGCTTGATTTTCATTTTTATTAAAAAAAAGTTCAACTCAAGTAAGAAATGGGTACTTAAAATAAACGAATCATTTATAGGGTCTTTACGAAAGTGATCTTTCAGATATTTCACTTGGAGTCGAAGATTCAAAATCAGGTAAGAAAGTTAGTTTAAATGTCGCGATTAGGAAAAATGTATTTATTACGAGGTGTGTGGTGCAAATTTGTTGGAGAAATAAGCTCAGGAGCCCTTTGACTATTCAAATATGCAACATTTACCATTTGATCTAAAATAAAATACTTTTAGGTAAGGTTCGAATCGTTCGATAGTCATTAATCATTTGTTGCTGTTCATTTAAGTAAAGATAAATACTGATTTGATTTGAGTATTAAAATATGACACATGTTTGAACCATACCTCTGAACTAATATTAGGTGCATTCAACAAATTTTCCATCAATTTTTTATAGGAAAAAGAAACTTTAAGAAAATGTTAGGCAGGGACTCCTGTCAAAATTTTCAGTTAGTTGAGAATTTCTTTAAATATATCCGAAAATTTGTTGGGTGTTCTTTAGAATTTAGAAAGAGTATATTTCGAAGATCAAGTCATGTTTACAAGGAGAAATAAATCAACAACAATAATAACAATAAAAAATTTATTTTCAAATAAATTGAGTAGGTCAAAAATGAAATCCACTCTCAAATGAAAAATTAATATAAATAATAATATAATAAATAGTAAAATAATAGTAAAAATAGAAGTATAATAATGATAATAATAATGTCAATAATAATAATAATAATAAAATATTATTCTACAAATCATAAGTTTAGACTAACGCTCTACGTCGTTAATTCTGAACTAAAGTCATACGGTTATATCACTACTTCTAAATTTTACTCTGTCACGGTTCTGGTAAGTGGATCGTTGACTTTCATGCACTCCTATCTGATGTCAACTCTTTGGAGCCATTTCATGCCTTAAGTCTATTTTTACAACTTCATTTCATGTTAATTTCGTTTGACTCCTACCTCTTATCGTGTTTTCAATACGACTATATTACGTACTGGTGCATCAAAAGGTCTCTGTTGGATATGTTCATATCATCTCAAACGATGTTGAACAAATTTATCTTCAATCGGTGCAACCCCGACCTTGTCACATATATTGTTATTTCTAATGTAATCTCTTCTTATATGCCCACATATTCACCGTAACATACGCATCTCTAACACACTCATCTCTTGTAAGTGTTGTCATTTAGTCGCCCAACATTATGCTTCATATAACATTGCAGGTCTGATCGTCGTCCTATAGAACTTACCTTTCAACATTTGTGGGACCTTCTTGTCGCATAAGATGTCACATGTTTGTCGTCATTTTATCAAACCTGCTCTTATTATATGGCCAACATCTTCATCAATCCCGTCATCACTTTGTAGCATCAATTCAAATATCGAAAGTTGTTTCTTCTAGGCATTACTTGTCCAACTAAACTGACATCTTCATCTTCTGATCGAGCGCCACTAACTCGCACTTCATATACTCGATCTTAGTCCTACTAAGTCTAAAACTTTTAAATTCTAAAGTATACATCCACAATTATAATTTTCTACCTAACCCTACCTTACTTTCGTCAATTAGGACCACATTGTCCGCAAAGAGCATGCACCAAGGAATATCATCTTGTATATCTTTTGTGATCTCATCGATCACCAAGAAAAATGTACGGGCTCAAGGTTGACTCTTGATGTAATCCTATCTTAATGGAAAAGTCATTGGTCTCGCTGACACATGCTTTGACACTAGTCACAACATTATCGTTAATATTCTTGATAAGGTTGACGTACTTTGTTGGAACTTTCTTCTTTTCAAGTGCCCACCACATGACCTTCCTCGGTACTTTGTCATAAGATTTTTCTAAGTTGATAAATATCATATGAAATTTCTTCTTCTGCTCTCTATATCTCTCCATCAGTTGTCTTGTCAAGAAAATAGCCTTCATAGTCGATCGTCTGGGCATAAAACTAAATTAGTTTTTCGTAACGCTTGTCATCTTTCTTAAATGATGCTCAATCACTCTCTTCCAAAGTTTCATTTTATGGCTCATAAGCTTAATTCATCTGTAATTAGTACATCTTTGAATATTTTATTTATTCTTGAAGATAGGTACGAATATATTTCTCCTCCACTTGTCCGACATTTTGTTTGATCAAAAGATGTTGTTGAACAGCTTAGTTAGCCATACTACCCCTATGTCTCCAAGACATCTCCATACCTCGATTGAAATGTTATCATGCCCTAAAGTCTTACCTACTTTCATTCTCTTTAAAGCCTCATTCATCTTCGTCTCTTGAATTCCTCGAACGAATTGCGTGTTGTTGTCATCAAAAGAGTCAACTAGTTCAAATATAATGCTTTCATTCTCTCCATTGAACAACTTGTCGAAGTATTCTCTTCATATATTCTGATCTCGTCGTCTTTAATCGAAAGCCTATTTGTCTCTTCCTTGATGCTGAACTTGTTTCTTCGCCTAGTACATTGGGGAGATTTTTTGTAATTATTTTTCTTTGAACACAATTTAGGGTAATTTTTCCATAAAAGTTTATCCTTAAATCCGTCTATTTACTATCTTCAGAATTTAAAAAAAAAGGTTTAAATCTGTTTGGATAAATGACTAAAAATTGCCGCCAAACACTGTCAACTTCTTATCAAATGTTTTATATCTACCATGCATGGTTTTTAGTATTTCTTTTCTTTTATGTGAGATTGCATAAAATGTGATGGTTTTTAGTGAAGTAAAAATGTCAATTAATTTGTCTGAAAATAAAATACAATCAATTTACAAGCTTAAAGTTAAGCTTATAACCTTTAGCCTATGTTCAAATTTTGTTTATGAATTTTTGTTTAATAATTCTTTGTCAAATTGTCAAGACAACATTGACAAACGGTTCCTCCTCTTCGATTTCTAATATAGTATATGAGGATTTGGTATTTTAACTAATTAATTAAATATATTATATGAGAATTTGGTATTTTAACTAATATTAATTAATTAACTATTTCAGTACTATAAAAATCAAAACATTAAAAATAGTTTAACAATTACTTTGCTTTAACGTTATTTCACTTTCTAAATGCAAGATGAGTAACATTGAAACAGTCCCACGTTTTTTTCTTTATTATTAATATTTTTGTTAGCTGCTTGTATTGTTTTTTTTTTTCTTTTACTTTATGTAAATCTATTTTTTTATTAATATATGTTAGTTGTACCATGCAAACTTTCTTAATTTGATAATTTGCAAAACAACATGTAATTTAACATGTAACTTGTGAGAATTCATGTATAGGTACCCAAAGTACCCAAGGCAAAGCAAGAAATGGCAAGGCAAAGTGAATTGGAGCTTTGGAGCCCTTGAACTTGACCTTGAAAAGCATAGGATAGCTTTTCTATACTTTATGTTTTTATTTCTAGGAATTTCGGAGTTGGAATCTAGCCAAACAAGTCAAAATAGTGCAATATCAACCATATCGATATGTCATTATGCTATATCGATATAGTGCTCAGTCAGAACCTTTTGAATCCACATCAGATTGAAAGGATCGTTGTCAAAACCATTTTCCTATCGATACATCGGTTTGGTATTGATTAGGCTTATCGATATGTTGATATTCCCTATCGATATATCAATATCCTTACTTAGCAGCCTTCAAATTTGGTTAAGTAAGAGAGTTCTGATTGAGAGGACCGTCACCAGAACTAAGGTCCTATTGATACATCGATATGGTATCAATTTGAGTATCGATATATCAATATGTGTAATCGATATATCATATGATGCGTGACAGTATACTATGTTTATCAAGAAGATATATCATATGATGTTGAACCATTTCCAGATTTATCAAGAAGATTACCTACACTCACTCTAGCATCCAAAGAGAGCTCAAAACACCTTTAGCCTTCCTCAATGTCTAATCATCTATTGGATAAAATCTTTGTTAATTCCTTGTGATTGGTTTGACTTGACTGGTGAGATTTCAAGTGTCAAGATCTTATAGAGAGATAGTGCAGGGACCTTTCTCCTTTTCTTTGATCTTGTGGAGAGATCATTTTAGTTCAAGATTTTCTCATTTGTTGTAAGAATCTTGAATTCAAAGTTGTATAAATACTTTGTTTGTGTATTGCGACTCCGGTGTAGAATCGAGGAGATCTATGAATGTAGCATTTTTTAGACTGAATCACGTTATATGAAGTGTCACTTATCTCTCCTACTTTCTCTTTATTATCTTATTTTGCATTCTTGTGTTCTTACTTATTACTAAGATTGAATTATGATCAAATTGCTTGTTTAGTGGCGATTCTTGTAATCTTGAGCTTCTGAATTTGTGTTACTAGTGTATGTTTTCCAACATTAATTACTATTAATTGCGGCTACACGTAAAAAATAAAATAAGTTTAGTGTGTATTTTATTTTATTTTCAATTAGTTTTTTTTTCCAACAATAACTACCATAAGTTTTTCTGATCAAATTACTCGATTCATTTCATCACCTGTCAAAAATATGATCATAGAAAATAAGATCTAAAATAGTATCCAAACTAATCGGCAATTAGATGCCGAAGATAATACGAATCGGGAGGGACTTGAGCATTCTTACAAAATTCATGATAGATGTATTGAGGGAATGAAAAAAAGAAAAAGAGATTAGAAGATAAGGAAGGTGTTATATCTTGAATCGGTCACTGAGAAACTGACACGAACTGTCGTGAATGAAAGAGAGAATTTGCTACTTGCATCTCACAGTGTTGAAAACAAGAGACAAGCGAAGAAGATTCAAAAAGAGAGAAGAATGAAGATCGAGGAAGGTCACTTGTGTCGGGCAGATTTAGGATCTTCGTCGGGTTCAAAAAGAAGAATGAAGATCGAGAAATGTCACTTGTGTCAGGCGGATTTAGAATCTTCGTCATTGCTCAAAATTTATAATTTTTTCAGAAGAATTTCAAATGATGCATATATTTTTTTGAAATTATAAATATATTTTCAGAAATATCAATTATATGATGAATTTTGAAAAGAATTTTTTCAGCGTGATTCAGCTATCTCACTCTGGATCTTAATGAGTCTGTCACTGACTATTGACCTCTCAATCTAGTGTTTGAAAGTTGAGGATGAACCTCATTTAGATATGAATGTACTACAGGGTACAAGTCATTATTTTGAAATTCAAGTTATTTCTCTTATAATCGTTAAAAAATCATTTGCATAATAATATAATATCGAGTAATGTATGCAGATGACTTTTTCTTTTTTCTGATCCAAAGCAAAGAATAACTCTTATATTATCAAAGAATTACATGGATCATAAAAAGTAATATTTTTGATATTTTTTGTTTCACAAAGAGAAGAAGACAAGTCATATTTTAGAAAGAAGAACAAATAATGACAAGTGACGTATTGTTTAGGACAAAAAGAATTAGGTGACATAAATTTGAGAGGAGCGGAGAAGAGAAGGATACGAAAATAAAGAGAAGACGGATAGTGAAGGAGAGAGAAAAACAAAAAAAAATAGACCGAGGAAGAAAAAAGACCATAAAAAACAAAAAAGGCGAAAGCGGCAACAGCATGGAGACACAGATAAAGGAGCGATCCATTTTTTGCGATAGATAAATCGATAATTGACGGTTATATATTCTTTTTCTTTTTCTTTTTTGCATCACAAAAAGGTTTACGAGCCTCATTTTTTGTTATCTGCATTATCTGTGCCAAAAAAATTCATGTCTACAGAGTACTGACCTACTGCTGTTAGCTTCGTACCAATTCAATTAAATAAGAATGGAACGATACTTGGCAAGCCGGCTCTAAGAAAAGCAAAATCAAAGGCGAGCGCGACCTCCCCAGCTCCCCTCCTCTTCTATGTTGTTCGAATATTTTAAATATCTTGCTGCATTCATATCGAATTGTCATATTCGTATTCGATATAATTCGTATGCAATACTTACACGTGGTAATCAGAATGTATTTTTTAATTGTTGCTATTTTACATTATCATAAAGTTGAAACCTTTCTTATCAAAATACATATTATCACTATCTCTTAGTCTCTCTTGTGTATAATAATAATTTTTATTATATATATTCACTTATATATTATTTTTCAATGTATTAAATTATTTTTTAATTATAATTTAATATACACTTAGCCGCACTCGTATTTAAGATTTTTTAAAATCGTCGTTTTGCCGCACCCGTATCGTATCGGATACGATATCCGCACATGCGTTTGTGCAACATAGCTCCTCCCCCTCTATCATATCCCCTTCTCCTTTCATCCACCTCTCTGTTTTTTTCTGTCACCATCAAAACAGAGAGAGGATCGGCATCAGAAAAGAGAGATATGAGGGAATCGCTCAGCGGATTCTCCTAGTAGCCTCCCCTCGCTCTGACTTGGCCTCGTTTCCTCTCAAAGTTTTCTGCTGTGAAGGAAAGGAGAAGGAAAATCACACCGCATGTTTCGACTCAACCTCTTCCTCCACCTCTCTTTTCCTCTATTTTCCCCTTCTTGTCGGCTTCACCCCATGATTTTTTCCCTCAACGGTGAGCAACGGCTGTAATACCGAGCTCCAAGTAGTCGTGGAGGCGGCCGTTATGAGAAAATAGAAACTCTAACCCTTATCAGAGGACATACGCGACCTACACATCCAATGGAGTTGTAGCGTGTGACGACGACCTTCAGAGGTTTAGCAACAACTCCTCAAAGATTCAACGGAGTCATGAGGTGGTGCGAGCCTCTACAAGCACAAATTCATGGGATGCTTCGGCGACAAGAGTCGAAGATCTGAGGTGTGTCGGTACTCAACCACATGAGGATATAGAACTAAATATAGGTATATTGTAGTTGATTTTGTGATCCGTAGTAAAATTTGAGGAATTGATCCTCTTTTTGAAGATTAATGATGCTACAAGGTCAACTTTGATGTATGAAGAATCGTGCGGTGTATCCAAGATAGTTGAGTAATCGCATGTCGCGACAAGCAGAATATGTTTTGGAAACACGGTGATGATGGGGAAGTGTCGTTTTCTCATATGTTCTGTTTAATATCGTGTTATTGCTTGTATCTCTTCTTAGTTCTTTTCTTTCGTGTTTTTTTTTGTCTCGTATATTCTTCTCTCATTTTTTCATGTAACTCAAAATATGACATTTATGTGATCGTCTTATGTATGAAATTTGAATGACTTAATTCAATCTTTTACTCAAAAAATAAATAAAAATGGAACGATCCACGTCATATGATATCTACCCAATTGTTGAGCTGACAATATCAATATTATCACACGTCATTAAAAAATAGTGGGATTTCGCAATGATTAATAAATAAAAATAATAAAAAGGAATTAAGTTAGTGTTGGAATAACTAATAAATTTAATATTAATTTTTGTTGGCTAAATAAATAAATATGACTTTTTCAATTGGTCCTGGTCTCCTGGGCTGTCCAGATAAAATAAAAGGCATTTATTAATTCTAATTGACCAATTCAAATTTTCAAAATTATTCTGAACGCTCCAATTTTTAACTTAAAGAAAATGCTCCGTAATTTTAATTTTTCTTAAGCGTATGTTAAATTCTAACTGTATATATAATTTGAATATTGTTTTGTTTTAAATAAATCAAAATTACGGATAGAGCATGTATCAAATTTATTGTCTGTCATGATATATTTTTATATATTTAGAGCGTGTATCAAATTTTACTCAATTTAAAATTTTATCAATCATTCATTATAAAATCATCAAAACTTTACCATTAAAATTTTCAAATTGAATTTAAATTAACTTGAGTTTGTTATAAGACATATCAAAATTTCATATTTTTATTTGAATAATATTTTTTTAACATATGACCCGTAAAAGTTTATATGTATTATAACTTCAATACAATAAAATTACACATTTCTTAATTAACCTTTTTAGATGGCCATGGAATTATCCATTTCTAAGCACTTAAAATTTTTGGTATCCATATATTTTTACGATAAGCTAATAAAGAAAAATTGTACTGATATTTATCTACATAATGCAATATGAATAAAGTACTATATAATTAAAGAGTTTTGTTGAAGTCTTAATTTTGATGCAGTGACTCGAAATTAAAAGCAAAATATACTGAAATTTCCATTTTGAACGATATATATGTGGGTTACCAACTTGTACAAGAAAATGTTATACAACAATTAAGTAGTATTTATTTATTTATTTATTTATTTATTTATTTCTCTAGTTGTAGTATTTCTAATTTAGAGAGAAAATATCATGTCTGTCAAACTGAATTGTTTAAGCAAAAGGAAAAATTAAAAATTCACTGAACAAAATCGCTAGATTTTCGTGTACCAACGAGAAAGTGTCATGTCTCGAAAAAGTTTAAAAAAGTAGCTGATACGTAGATATCATATTTTATATCGACTATTGATATCGATTTTATTATGCATTTTTAGTTGAGTATCGTGTACATTATTTGAGTTATTATGCATGTTATTTTTTGTAATAAAATAATTATACATGTTATTTTTTGTACTCAAATAATTATGATATAACATGCATAATAAGTCAATATGTAAAAAAATTAATACACGTCTCCTAAGAATTTGATATAGTTATGGTGTCATGAATTCCAGACAGTGAGACAGGTGACAGCAGTGATTAAAGACATCGATCAATGATACGGATGCGAATGAAGACATTTTTGTACGGCTAAAAATTAATACACCTTACCTGTTAAACATTAATTTTATCAGTATTTTTATTTTATCTGTTAAGATCAATTAATAATTTTTTTGTTAAATAAATTGATAATTTATAAAAACAAACTGAAAATTAAATTGCTTCTAAAAACCACAAAAATTTAACATCGTCAAATGTAAAAAATTAAATAAAAAGAATAAAAACATTTAGTTGATTATTAAATAAAGTTATATGAATATAGTATAAGTTAACCTCATTTTAAATTACTACTTAAATACTGTAAGAAATATATATTACTCAACATCACAAAAATAATAACAAATATCATATAGATGCACATACAGATAAAAAGTATGATACATAATTTTTATTTATCAATACATAAATTGTATACAAATATATACTTATCAATTATATAGTAAAGCCAATATGAAGTAACTGACGCAATCTCGGTCCCAAATCACAATTTCGCTAGTGACGGATTGCAATAACTGATTTAGTGGAATAAAAACAAAGAGAAAAAAATAACATACAAAGTAGCAAAACACAGAATTCTCGAAATTCTTAAAATATTAGAAATTTCATTCAACAAAAGATCCAACCTCTTACAAATGACAAGGGACACTTTTATATAGACTAAGGTGCATTGGTCTCAAAGGAAACTAAATATAACTAGCACTAAACCTAACCCTGAATATAGTAGTTACTGCTAAAACTAGAATGCGAATATAGAAATTATATCTAAGAAAATAATGTGGGCTAAATATAGCAAGAAATGATGCTTGAAATTCAATTAAAGTGTCTGATTTCGGGTTGGATCTCTTCATACTCCCATGTTGATGAAAATGTTGACCACAAGCTTGTAGGATATTGATAGAAGTTCGGGTAATCGAATTTGTTCCTGCACAATACCGTGTAGCACAGGATGTGGAGCATCTGATTTGTCATTGAAATTTGTGCCCCAAAACCTGACCTTACTGATTTTCATCGCTGACGATCTGTTGCAAATGGGTGGTCGATCCAGACCGTCCACAGCTGCGTCGGACCGTGTAGCACAGTAGCAAATTCGGACCCGAAGTTCGGGAGATGGTTCTGGTGGTGGATGTGGTTTAACCAGCAGCCTTAGTGGCGTCAGATTGGAGCAAGAGTCGGCGTAGGTGGTGGTTCAGGCTCTACTAGTCCATAGTAATCTTATTTGGGTTGAAACTCGGCTAGTTCTTCGTCTTCGAATTCTTGATCCAACTCTGCAACTTCTCGAAATTCTCGAGAAAACTCTCCGAACTCGAGATATTCAATAGCTTTTCAGGGAGACACTTCAAACTCAAGATATTTTATGTTCTCTCGTGATTCTTGAGAAAACTCTTCGGACTCGAGAAACTCTTCGGTTCAGTCTTGTTTCCTTCTTAACATCTTTGATAATATAATCAGGATCAGACTCGGATATGTTTTTCTCAGTGCCGTCGAAAACATATTCAGAATCTCCTTCGTATATTTCTTTATCGGTGTGCTCGAAAACATACTCGAGATTTTTCTCGAATATTTCTTCATTGGTGTACTCAGAAACATACTCGGGATCATCCTCTTAAACTTCTTCTTCTTTGAGTTCTTTCTCAAACTCTTCGTCTTCTTGTAGTTCTTGAAGAAACTTTTTGACTTCGAGAACTCCGCTTATTAAACCCGAAAACTTGATAATAACGCCTTTTTAAAATTCGAGAACCTTGCTTTTCACACTCGAGAGTTCATGAAACTCATTTTTTGGATCGGTGAACTCGAGAACCTCATTTTTTTAACACCGAAACTCACGATCCCTGCATGTCAAATTCATGGAATCAAGAACCTCGTCTTTCGTATACAAGCACTTGAGAACCTCGTCTGTCGAATCTAAGAAATCGATAACCTCATTTGTTGAATTTGAGAACTCGGTAACCTCATCGAAATTTGCCTGGTCTATTTTCTCCTTAAGTTTGAGATTTCTCAAGAAGAAAGGTATTTCTACTCGAGTACTATCAGACCAATTTAAGTTCTGCTCTCGAGCTGGATAATTAGCTCGGACATGGTCTTGATTGCGAAGTACAAGTACAAGCGCAATTAGTTCGGTGAGTTTTTTCATGTATTGTTGTTGGTCTTTGAAGGATGTGTGTTTAAAAAGTTATCTTTGTATAATTAATTTTATGTATTGTTCATGATTTAAAATGTTATCATACATTTTGTTCCTTGAAATTAATATGTTATACCTTTAGAAGTGTTCAAGAAGATGCGCTTGGTCTTGATCCATCGAACTCTTAAGATGAAAAAATATGTAACTTAAATATGTTCACAATCGGTGTAATTAAGGAAGAACATTAATTATCGTATAAGATTGTCATGTCAATTAAAGTACATGGTGTTTAATAAATGTTGATAAATGATCATCATTTAATGACATGAATATATAAAATATGTATTATATATTGAACATGATCTAATTAGATGGAACATTATATGGATTGTGTTTGTGTCAATTAATATTTTCGTAGTGTATTTTGAATGTTAGATATGAGATATATATATTTTTCACATGAGAAGTATATAATGTGATTCTTATTTAAAACTATCTCGTGATAGAAATAAAATAGTAATTCATTATTTATGACTTGTGTTGGAGAAATTTATGTATCAATATTACCATTGTCCCTCAATAATTGAGTTATGATATTACTGGGCCCCTTGATAAATTGAAATTATATTACATGCAATATAATTAATTTAGTTATAATTATAATTCACTTGAGAGATCAAGAAAAGAATATAATGCAAAATGACACGATCCTATTTTGCATATTATTCATAATATATGCGACAAGGATAGACACAATCAAGTAGATGAAGAAAATAATTACTATGTTGTTTGAGTGACTATAATGTAATGATAGAATTTCTTATAGTCAATAATATAAAATATTTTATATTATATTCTAAGACGACATGGATCTTCTATAAAGTCATACCAAATGAATAGAAATAACAAATATTTTATATTTTATATGATGTATTTGATTTCATGAGATATGAAATAAAATTAATGTGATAAAATGGTAAAATAAAATGTCATCATATGACATGATTAGTATATAAATAAATTTATGAAAATATGTGACTATTATTTGACATAATGTTTAAAAAATATTATAATAATAATATCGATATCAGATATAGAATAAATATAATTTATATTATTGAATCATAAAGTAAATTATTAAATCCATTGCACATTGCAAAGTGTGATTAAAGAATAATAAGAGAAGACTATATCATTTCAAATTTGCACAAAAGATTGTGCTAGAGCTTGACTATATAAAGGAGTTGCCTGATATAAAAGTTTCAACTTTCTCTCTCCTACTACAATAGTGCTACAGTAGCGACACTATAGTAACTCGCTCTCTCTTTCTCTCTTGTGTGAAGAAAAGAAACCATTTCTTCCTCTCTTTATCTCTTGCATAGGTTAGCCACCAAATAAACTAATTTTCCATAGAAGAATGAAGAGCTAGATTGTTGGATCTAAGCTATAAACCATACATCCATCTATCTAAGAGGTGTATTGATTTGTTGTTTAGCTTTAAGGTGAATCAAGAGGTTAGAAGGTGCTTCCAAGACTGATGAAGCAGACGGCGATTTTCCAAGAGATCTAGAAGAAAAACCGACTTCTCTCTACCAAGAGATTTGACAATCTCTTTAGATATAAATATTTAACCTCTTGTTTAGATGATAAATAAGTTTATTAGCTATTTATTTGATGCACATGAGGTGCTTGATGGAATGTCTATGTGTAGTTTGTTTGCTATTGTCATAAAATAAAGTAGATATTGTGTATTGATCCACATAGAGAAGAAAAAAATATTTTTCGATCTCTTGAATTTACACATGAAATCCCAAAAGCCTCATCATGCGTCTTCACGGGCTTGTCGGAGTTCATCAAGAATAGCTTGAAGATTTGGATCTGTCATGGTGAAGGTTTCAAAAAAGACAAATATGGTTAACGGAGGTGGATGATGATTGACAGTTGTCAGAGATACAACTTCACGCAAGAGCGAAGGTGATTGTCGAACCAGACTCTGATACCACTTGACGCAATCTCGGTCCCAAACCACAACTCTGCTAGTGAAGGGTTGCAATTACTGATTTAGTAGAATATAAACAAAAATGTGACAAGTAACATACTTAGTAGCAAAACACGAAATTCTTACCCTACTCGAAATTTCATTCAACAAAAAGTTCATCCTCTTACAAATGACAAAGAACCTTTTTGTATTGATCTTAAAGAAAACTAAACATAACTGACACTAATTTAACCATAAACATAGTAGTTACTGCTAAAAACATAATGCAAATACATAAATTATATCTAAAAAAAAATCTACGTTAAATATAGATCTCGGCTAATATAGTAAGAAATTATACTTGAAATTCAATCATAATTCAAGTCAAAATCCGTGTCTGATTTCCAGTCAGAGCAACGAAAATTCGTACAGCACATAGCTGCACTTTACCTTATAAAAATTCATGTATTAAGTCGATTACAAACATGCTCAGCATTTAGAAGTCTTTTTTAAGGCGAGTTGTCATTGTCAAAGTGTTAATAATTTGGCAAATTGGGGAGTTTCTTGTCTTTTGTTTTGAACTTCTTCTCATGAGAGAAACTGAGAAAGTTTCAAGGAAATTCGCCATTTTTTCAATATTTTGAAATATCTCTCCTACAAGAAGAAAATACTTTGACAATTCTTTTAGATTTTCGCCTACCACAGAATTTACAGAATTTAAATTCGTTAAAGAGCGGCACTTATTTTTTTTAATGAAATTGTACAGGGTTGACACGTTTTAATTTTGCCAAAGGGTGACATTTTTAAATGGATAATGTTCGGTAGATATCACATTTGATATTAATTATTGATATCGATTTTATTATGCATCTTTATTTGAGTTATCATGCACATTATTTAAGTTATTATGCATGTTATATCATAATAACTATTTCAGTACAGAAATTAACATGTATAACTATTTCATTATAAAAAATAACATGCATAATAACTCAAATAATGTGCAGGATAACTCAACTAAAGGTGCATAATAAAATCGACAACATGTATAATTATTTCATTACAAAAAATAACATGCATAATAATTCAAATAATGTGCAGTATAATTCAATTAAATGTGCATAATAAAATCGATATCAATAATCGTATCAAATATGATATCTACGTATCAGCTCTCTAGTTTAATTTGTGGTCCTTTCCTTTCTAAAGAAAGAAAGCAATGAACCGCATGTTCCCAGCTTGGCAATACATGAAAAAAGAAATTCTAACAACTTTGTGGCTCTCACGATGTGCCTTATTTATAGGGGGTTATTCCCTCTATTGTCTAGAATACGTAGCTTGATGTCTTCTTTACCCCAAAAAAAGAAAAAAAAAATGAATATATTATGCGAGAATTAAAAGATCAGCAAAATATGGAGATGATGGGAGTCAACATATCAAGTAGCTAAGGTGATAGCTAAAATAATTGCAATAATTATTTATTTAAAACATCATGAGAACAATTAAAAAGAAAGGCCCCACCGGGTCCTTTACTCCGAAGAAAAAGTGACATGGCAAATATCTTTATTATTATCTTTTTCTTATTAAACTATAACTGATAATACTAAATTATAAATCTTAACTTACACTTCTCCCATTTTGTCTCTATGGCCAAATGCTATGAAATTTGTTCTTTTTTTTTGGTAAACTGGATTATGTTATTAGTTTTTCGGGAAATTTTTGTTTGTGTCACTCAAAACTGAAGAAATCTAAAAAATATCATTCATAGTCGATTTCTTTCTATTTGCCACCCAAAATCACTGCAACCTTCTATTTTTGCCACATTTTATATTTTATTAGTTTCTGATGTTGGGATTAAATCGATTGGTACAATTCAATTAGAATATCAAACTAGTAACCATTCCTTATACTAAACAATTGCAATTATCAATTCAATCAAAAAATTTGTTGCGACATGAATGAAATAAAAAGTGCGAAAGCGATTTACTTACTTTCCATCTCCACCAGTCGTCTTCGGTCTCCAATCCAAACGACGGTTGAGATGTCTTGAATCAACGGAAGTCCTTTGTAACGTCATTTTCCCGACGGATCCTTCCAAGCGATTCGAGGTTGCTATCCTTTCTCCAAACGAGTACGAATACCTCGACAGAGTATTAACTCTTAATGGAGTAGAGTATCAATAGTTATGCACAACACATGTGCCCTAATCTCAGAAAAATTCTGTTCTCGTTACCCCCTAACACTTGGAGAAAGGATAGCAAAACAAGTTGGGACCGCATTGGATCTTATTGCGACTGTAATAGTTCTCATTTTGTGCTGTTTTGCTTGGATTTTGATCCAAAACAAGTTGGGTTTGGCCCAAACAATATTTTTGACTTTACACTAAGATCCATATATACATTAATTGATCATAATCAGTCCATCAATACTTATAATCAATTTAGTTAAGTTCTATATGCATTTGTGTCCAAAATATTGGTGAAATACGTATAATGCCTTGGAATATTAATTAATCACATGTAGCGGCATTTCCAAATGTTACTCCTCGTAACATTAGCGACAGTACATAACATGTTTGTAATCATATAACATGTAGTCCAAACTTAATTTATTGAAATTGACGTCTCAATTCCAACATCTGATAGACTAAAAAACCAAATTTTATTTTAATGCCAAGAATACCCTTGACCTCGTGTTGGGGCTTAAGAGGAAGGGAAAGGGACAGGATCGGCGAGGCAGTGCCTCCTCGCCAGTTACTGAGCTCAGGTTAGAGAAGAAAGGCGCAGAGTCGGAGGGATGAAGAAGGTGGAGATCATAAGAGAAAGAGGAGTAGGTGCTTCCATTGGAGTCACGAGAAGTGGCGGAGGAATCACCGGAGGTGGAGGAGGAGGAAAGGAGGGAGCGAACCTTGGAGATGCATCATGAGAGGTGGAGCGAGACGAGTTGGCCCTTGTAGAAGAGTTTGTCTATGGGACATAACTGTACGGAGGAGGGGCGCTTGGAGGTGGAGGAGAGCAATACTGTGGACTCGAAGGACGAGGAGGAAGGAGCATGTCAGGGATATTCCAAGCATTAAATTTTTTTCTTAAGAAACTAATGAAATATGTGGTAAAATATAAGGTAACAACAACGTTTGGTGGCAAATATAAAAAAATACATTATGGGTGATATTTTTGAGATTTCCCCAGTTTTTAATGACATAGACAGAATTTTCCCTTTTTTACCTGCACTTATTTTGTAATCCTCAAACTGTTAAAACAGATGTACGCTACAAGTAAATTGGTTCCTTAAAAATCCCCACGGTAAACCTTCCAACTTAAATTTGGATAAGGATTGATTGATTGGCAATGAATTAACTTGACAACCATTTAAAACTGAAATGTAATACTACATATAAATATTCTCAATATCGGTGGCACTGTAGCTTCCACATTGTTATGAAAGTTTTTTTTGCTGCAATTTGTGGGACTGTCACGTGTCTTATCACATATTTCTTTTTTGTTGGGCTTCTTGCCATTTTTTGGTTGTTTTTATGTTGTGTCGTCTTTTGTGCTTTGGTTTTCTTCTCTCAGTGGCTGCATGTGGTAGTCCGTCACTGTTCGTTAAGCTATCGTGTGTCCTAAATCAGGAGATGAAAGATCTAGAGAGAACTAATGGGCATATGCATTTTAATTCTTTTCGCTTACTTAGACATCATCTCCCTGAAGTCTTGAAGTAACTTGCTTTTCGGGTGCAACATTTAGGATTCTATAATTTTTATAGTGATGTCTAAAACTCATTTTATACTACATAAGTTATTAGTGATGCCTAACATGTATATATTAACTATCTAATTAATATAGACATAATCAGGGGCGGACCCAAAGAGAGCCAGGGTGGGTCAGCTGACCCACCCTGGAAATTTTTTTTGCGAAATTAATCATGTATTTAAATTTTTTTAAGAATAATATGTTTGTAATTTTGAATTTTTTAAAAAATATGCACTACTTTGAACCACCCTGAAAAAAATCGTAAATTTTGAACCACCCTGACAAAAATTCTGGATCCGCCCCTGAACATAATGTATCGATCCTAAATGTGCAATCATATATATTGCTCGTATTCAATTATATGTCTCATAACATCATGTATCAAATTATAGTCATTTTCATAAAAACTTATACATTTGTACTTAGATATTTCAAAACATGATTATAATATATAATTAATTCTTAATTATATTACACGTATTATTTTTGTATTATTATTAATGAGCTCGAGTTGAGCCATCAGCCTCTTTACAGAGGCACAATACATTGTCCTCGGTACAGAAGTTCTGTACCTAATAACAAAAACACAAATAAAAGCATCAAATCCCTACTACATAAATTTTAGTTTATTTGTAATCTCATACTAATTCAAAATTTACTTGACCAAACTATCCTTCTATATGTGAAGTTTCAACTTTTTGCATCTCTGTCAAATATCTTCATTCTCATCTCCTAACAAATCTTCATCAGTAGAAGTATCTAGGTCTTGATCACTTGACATCCTCTGATTATTGTGTACATTAATTTCTGATCTGGTTTGATTATTAAAGAGGTGAGTCACTTTACTAGAGTCACCTGTCCAATATGAAAATAAATGTAAAATGAAACTATATGTTGATTGTACAGGCTTAAGTTATCCCTTATCAAAGATTATACGATTTCTTTCATTCTATCTTACTCAAATACAAGCTACAGCAATAAACTCCAATGCTGTAAATCAAATTTACTTAAAATTGTAAATAAATTTCATAAATTCTCTAAAAAAGTTAAATCAAATTGAGCACTTTCTGGTATGTGATTAAGATTTTTTTGTCAGAAATTACAACTTATATTTAACCAAAAGCCTATGTTATCATTACTTGCATGCGCCACCTCATTCAATCTCGCTTACTCTCAAAATTCAACATTTAACCTCAATCACACGCATTTTTTCAATGGGCGGCTCTCGTCATGCCAACCCCACTTATTTTGTTCGTCGCGCCACACCAAAAGCACATTCTTTGGAGTCCGTATCTGCTGCTATTCTTGGGGATAACAGGATCTTGTTATCCTCTGATCCGACCGTCAGATTTCGACGTAGATGAACGGACAGCTCAGATGGACTGCACGGAATCCGATGTATTATATATTTGAACCGTTAGATAAAAAATAAACGGTCAGATCTGAAAATAACAGAATCCTATTATTACCCGGAATAACAGCAGATATGATTCCCGTTCTTTGTGACTTCATATTCTTTCTCTCTTCATTTTTCTCTTTAAAATTTTGAATACGTTGACAGTGACAAGCAAATGAAGCAATGCATGGTTTCTAGGTTTCTACTTTCTACCAACTCTCGGACGGATAATTTATTAATTTGGAGGCACAAAATAACTTTAGGCCTGAATGATTGCCATTACGCAAATTATTGTTTCCTGGAAGCATGCATTATTAAATGCTTTGGGCTTCTCTTTTGTCGTCTTGTTCAGTGCTTTGGGTTTCTCTTAAATTTGAATATTACCAAATTTTCTTTTGGAAGTTACAAAAAATCACAAATTGAAACATTTTTGTTTTTATATTAAAATTCATTTTATATGTATAAATATCCATTTTATCCTTCATTCATTAAAAAAATATAAATATAGATTGTTTAGTGATAAATGTCGATCTTATATTCAATTTTCAAGGACTTGTTAGTTATTTTGTACTTGTAACGTATACTCGGTGACATTTAAATATACTTCTTTTATTTCTAACTAAAAGTGTACATAAATGTTGCTTGTTTAATGAAAATATCGGTCTGATATTTGATCAACTTTAGAACAAATTGTTTATTTATCTAATTTTGATACATACACAACAACACACTAAATATCCCCGCATATACGTCATAAATACAAAATCACTAATTTGTCCATAAAAATCGATCAAATATAAGACCGATATTTTTCATTTAACAAACTCATTTTTTCATTAACAAATTCATTTATTTTTTTAATGTTTTACCGATATTAATTTTGATACATACACAACAACACACTAAAATGACCCGAGTATATGTCATGAGTACAAAACTAGTAATTTGTTATTAAAAATCGATCAATATATATATTTTTCATTTAACAAACTCATTTTTAAATGCTTTTAGTGAATGTTAAAATGAGTATTTTACACATTTAAAATGAGTTCTAATATTAAAAATAAAACATATAAATTTGTAATTTGTTGAAATTTCGAAAAAAATATGTAAATTTAAAATTAGAATGAAAAATATGTAATTTTGAAATTTCTGATATATATACACACATAAAATTCCACTTTTTTAACAAATTGAGATGAGCACAACTGCACAAGCCTTTTTTTATTTAGCCGCCGCTATCATTGCATCAACAATATCACGTGACACCTATTTTCTCATAAAGCGGTTAATTATTTTTTATTAGCACTAGGAATCTAGGATAATAATTATTTTCGAATTTCTTTTTGTTATTATGAAGTGAGGTGCTAGCGATTATCTAAATAAGTTTTTAGTTTATTTCTTGCTGAATAGAGACAATCTTTTCTTGTAAAAAATCATTACAAATTTCATTCTTTTTTTATAAAACAAGAAGAAAATCTTAAAGCATGCGAAACTAGAAGGTTTTTTTACTAAATAAAAAAACTAGAGGGTTTTAATTGGATAAAAGTATATTATTTAATTTTAATTGTTTAAGCTCGCCAATCTTGCACCAACGAATGCAACCGGCTAACAACCTCTTCTTTGTACTCTTTCTTCAAGTAGTATTATTTTATAATTATAATAATGATAATACTTAGTATAAGTATTCTTTTGAGAGCCACAATAATTAATGAAGGAAAATTTTAGCATCTGGTCCTCGATTTTTTTTTTTTTTTGCAATCTTTAAACTTTTGTTTTCACCAACTTGATGCTTGAAATTTTAAAAAGGAACCAAAGCAGTTCTTGAACAGTTGAACTTCATAAAAGAACTAAATTGGTTCCTAAACATGCATTGCGTCAATTCCTAATTTTTTTTTACAAAATAACGAAATTAGTTCCTAAATTTTCTAAAAAAATAGTTAGATCATACACACACAATTCAGACCTATCCTGTTTTCTTGCCCAGTAACAGTGCTTCAGTTGTCGGATTCGGATCTTCTATATTAATATAAATGTTATAATGACGGCTGAATCGATACAGATCGTCGAATTCGAATCACACACAATATTTTGATGGAGGGAACACATTTTTACTGAGGGGCGGATATATTATTTTTTGTAATGATACATTGGATTCGGATTCACAGTGGCTCCCCTCCCCCACGAACCCAACGAATAAAAAGAAATATATAAATTACACTATGCTATTTCTAACCAAAACCATGAGAATATATATTTTATAAAAATGTAAAAATATATTTGTGATCTGGAAAATAAATTTAAAACTATGCATCCTTATATGCCCCCACCCTGTCGCATTTTCTGGCCAGCATCTTATCGTGTTTGATCTATTTTTCATTATAAATTATAATATAAAAATAAGTATAAAAATGTCAAAAATTAAGTACTAGGACCAAATGTGTATTTTTTTAATAAGTTAAAGGTGATTTGGTGCAAATAAGAAATTAGAGACCAACTTGATCTTATTCAAGAGAGTGCAAGGATTAATTTGTTTATTTTTCAAAAGTTTAGAACTAAATTTTTGCAAGTGTAAGTTTAAAGATCAAATTGAATTTTTGCACAAATTTGAGGATATATTGGTAAATCTTTTCATAGGTAAATTTTCACATTAACAAATGCGTTTGAGATATTTCAAACTAAATTTGACAGCCACTGTAAATTATTTTTCAAAAAATATATATTTCAAGCTAAATTTGGCAATGGCAGCTAAAGAATAGGGCTGTGCAAATAACTCGTGACTCGTGACTCGCTCACAACTCGTTCGAATAACAACTCGGATAAACTCGTTTAGAATCAACTCGAGCCAAATCCAACTCGAATTCTATTCGAGTCGAGTTCGAGTCCGGTATAACTCGCTCGGTGACTCGAAGACTCAGCTCGTATATGGGCCTTCGTATATGAGCATTTCGAATTTAGTTAGCATATTATTCAGTTTAAGCTATTAGGGCCTTTCGAATTGAGTTGCTATTTTGCTTAAACTTATTATAAGTTGTTAATTGAGATGATATGCGAGTTGAGTTATTTGTGTTGCTGATTTGAGCTCAGTTGAGCTATTTGAGTTATTTAAACTATAAAAGAAACTTTTTAACTGAGCTGAATACGAGTTGACTCGACTAAAATTCGAGTTGATTACGAGTTGATATTTGAACTCGAATGAATCTTGGTTACTAGAGTCAGCTCAGTTCGAATCAGTTCGAATAACTACCGAGTTGAATTCGAATTGGAGTCGGCTCGCTCGAACTCGACTCGATAAATAGTCCTACTGAGGAATAGAATTGCACACAATAAAAAAGTACTTACTAATTACTATTCATCTTTTGTCAGAATTAAATGTACGATAGTCTTGTTTCTAACATATCTCTAACAATTGCACCGACGTGCAGAAGAGACAATGTAGTATGTAATTTTACATATATGGTTGTAAATAGGTTTTTACTGTAGCGAGATTCAGTGAAAACATTATAGCATTTTCTTTTTTCCCTCCGGTTGCTTTTTTATATATTATTTAAATGATTTATTATAATTTTATTATTATAATACGAAAATTTAAAATTTAACTTTTTCGCACGGATCACGAGCGCATTAGTCTAGTGTAAATTGTAGAGCAATTCAGTTCACTCGGTATAAAAGTGTATTAGGCTATTAGCTCCGGGCCTAATTTAGAATTACAGTATAATCAGCCTGATTTTAACCCAGCTATCAAACATTGGGCTTTGAAAATAATATATAGAAGGCCCAATGCAGATTGGGCCGAGATAAATCGGTCAGAAACTATAATTAAAGTAGCCCGCTAACAACAAGTCATGATTGTTAATTGGGCTTGTGACCTGCCCAATTGACCTGCCCGAACTTTGTGACTCTAGGATTGGGCCTCTGACCAGATCTGACCTAATCATGATTACAAAAGCTAGCTAATTAACACTCAAAAGGCTGTTTCTAATTTTGTGTTGCCCTTTTCATTGCCAAACTTCTAGGTGAATAAAGGAATTATTCCTTTCGGCTTTTGCTATATTTGTTCTTCTCGCATCTAATATTATTTTAGATTATTTAGATTTTTAGGACCTCTTCATCTTTTTGTTTTTTGTTTGTTTCTCCGGCTGGAGAAAGAAGTTTAAGTACAAAAAAATGAGAAAAATAAGGAAAAGCTTCAGATATTTTTCTACATGACTGAGTCCAATAAATATTTATATCAACGGTGTCAAATATGACTTACTTTCACATCTAATGATTTCTGAACCATTTAATATGACTTATTTTCACATCTCTAAAAATTAATAAAAATAATAAAAAGGAATAATTTGGTCTCTATCAAAATTTCGATAAAATTACATTGGACAGTTTAAATCGACCGTTTGAATTGTAAAATTTGAAATTTGAATATCAAGCCAAATTGATCATAATTTCATGAAACATAGTAGGGTATGTTGTATCACATAATTTTGAGGATAAAATACATAGAACACAAAATCTAGAAGGTAATCATTCCTCGTGAAATGATTATATATAATTCGGCAAATTATTCTGTCAAGAATGATATAAAAAAGAAGACAAATCAACATCCCAATTTCTTATAGCTACTTGTCAAAAAAGTTATATAACACAAATCTATTAGTTACAACAATTTGAAACACACTATCATGCACTTTGCTTCCATTGCCATTTTATGCAACAGCCCTGTATCTATACTCCATTGCCTTAACAAATGAAATCAAACCAATAATTTCACTATTGAACAATACCAAAACGAAAAATGCCTACTAATTCTTGATTATGAAACAACTTTACATTGAATAATTGTAAGAAATTTATGGTGAATTGTTATGGCCGGCGAATATCTACCGGAGAATTGGTGGATCTGCATATGGACCTTTGAGCCAGCCATCAGCGATAGTTTTGTATGCGGCTTCGGTCATGTGAATTCCATCCCAACTTACATAGGTCGAAGGATCCCGGCACGCGCTTGCGCCTTCTTGGCCACATTTTGCATCTAGATTGAAGTTATAAGATCCCTGGCCGGAGGCACCACAGCAAGCCTTTAAAGCATCGTTGTTAAACCCTGCACAACACATAAAAATATGCTCACTAATATTCATAATTTACGAGTTATTTCATAATTTTACAATAAAAAGAATGAAGGAATTTCCTTATTTAATAGGTAGGTAGATATATAGTTAAAATTAAGCTATATCATTAATGTTTTTCATAATAGCCCTCGGTCATATAAGCTCGCATCTAAGAAATTAATAAACCACACAGAAGAGCAAAATTCCTACTATTGAAAAAGATAATCTAAATAAATTGTTGGTTTTTTTTTTTTTGTATCCCTGTGTTCATACTTTTTGCATGGCAGGGTTGCAATGTTAGGTGCCACGTCAACGCAATCTTGGAGCCACGTTAACAAGGTAGTTGATGAACTCCTATCATGTGCATGTGCATAAGTGCATTGCCAAAAGTTGACCAACTAGTGGACCATGACATAGACTTGTGTAACATGGTTTGTTTGTTTATGGCCAGAGACAATACTGTTGTATATATATGTATTCATTTATTTATTTTATATTTTGGGATAGAGCTGAAATTTTGCCCCCAGAAACTTTTAAAACAACTTCTACTCGGATCTCATTAACAAAACATGAAGAAAATATGCTGACAAGTGACAATGAATACATGTGTCTAGACTTGGAAATTCACAGAAGAACTGGTCTTATCCTTGTTATCAAATTGTTGTATTCCCAAATCAGACCCAAAACGACCTTCACATGCAGTGCAATTATTGGCTACATATTTGGCACCGGAAAGAAGCCCAGATGGTGAAATAGGTTGAACACTTGAATACTTCCAGAATCCCTTGATAAAGACACAACTTGGGATGTTTTTTTTGAGTAACAGGAGTATTATTGCTTCCTATTGTGTGCAATGTTATGTAGCAATATTGTTGTAGGCATGTACATGCATGTACATAAGGTAAACTAGTTCATACCAGATCAGGTAAGGTGCTACGTACACAAGACTCACTGATAAATTGGTACCAAAATCAGGTACATGAGAATCAGTATATTGTTTTTTTTAACTGATGCATTATAGATGGAACAACCACTTACCGAAATCTGACGGGTGAATGACAAATTGCATTGTGGGGGTGAAATAATCGCCGTACATGATTCTTGTTTTGGGGTGTTTCTCTTGTATCGTTTCCAGGTGACGCTTTAGCAACATGTTGTGGCTAGATGCCAGTGAATTGAACTTTCTCAGGCATCCAGTTCTTGAATTGTAATCTGACTGTGAACTACTGTTGTAAAGTGTCAAGTACAGTGGGAAACATCCAATTGGAAGCACTCCTGGCACCACTATATCTCTGGCCCCTAACTTGATCAATCTCTGTTAAACAAAACAAATTGATTAAAATGGGGACCAACTTACAGATAATGCATGGATGGTGGGAAATCAGTATGGGGTTGAATTGAAGTTGCAATGGGCTCCATTTCAAACAAGTAATGTACAAAAAGTAATAATAGTCTCTATCAAAATGATGATTCTGACAATCAATAAATAAAATCATAAGAAATTGCATTTAAAATTTCACCACCCATATGTAGGGTACTTTTGGTTGGATACCCAATTAGTACCAAAATAATGGAATAACTTTATAGAAAAGTATCTCAAAAAAAAAACTTCATAGAAAAGATTCAATGTTTGCTTTCAAAAGAGCATTCTTACTTTCAAATATAACATTTGAAGTTGGCTTGTTGAGTACCCACTTATGTCACAATATTCCATATCTATCTGGTTTATGTATATGTGCTTGTAAGTTGTAACCAATTTGCCACTAAAACATCATGAATAAACATTTAAATATTTTAAAAATTAATGCCAACTTTCACTATTCTATGCTTGTTGGTCCATATCAAGTAAAAATAAAATTACTACGTACATTAATTCCTCTTCCTATGGCTTGGACTACTTCGTGCACATAGGTTTTGACTTGATCTAGAGGAATGCCAGAGAAAATAGGGGCATTGTAGTCATTTCCCCCAAATTCACCCACTACAAAAAGAGCCTTGCTCAGATACTCCTCGCACTCTGCATTTAATTTTGGTAAGTGGAGATGAGCAAGTAACCTTGCATAACAATGCATTACTTATTATTTAATAAATTCTACTTGATTGCTTGTAGCTAAGGAGAAGAATATATGCTCCTTTATTTCATAAAAGATTACTCTTGTAAATAAATGATTAATACAATAGTTGTACATTGACATATTGTGCACCAATTATTTTGATTGTCAAAATTTTGATGCAAGCGATGTTTGAAAGTAAGATACATAAGGCCGGGGATATTTGTTTTTTCTTTTTGAAAATAAGGTAAGCCATTTCAATATACAAGTTAGCAATTGGATATTTGTCTTTTTTTAACCAAAACTACCTGTCAAAGAAAATGGTAACAATTATAAATAAAGAGTGAAATAATGTACCTTCTTCTGAGCTACAAAGAGAAGGCTTCAAATCTTCAAACCACTGAATTTGGGTCTGTAAGGAACCGGTGTTCCAAATCCTTTGATCCACACCTATATCTTTGAAGAAAGAAGATTCCAAGGCAGTGGCGCCTGTTATGGCGAAATTTGCTCCATTTTTGAAGTCTGCATCTTTTGACTTCGATGGAGGTGGCAATGCCAACCCAAATTTCTCAGCTGCATAAATGGTAAAGATTATTTACAGAAATTCCCTGTTTAGTAATCATAAGTGTTATATAATATATATGCTACAAGTGCAGTCATATTGTAATGCTGAATAAGTATTTACTAGTTAGAGAAGTCAATTTTAGCAATTTGTAAGGTGATGACTGAAAAAAGTCTCATTTTTAAGTTCAAAACTAAACATAATGTTTATTTTCTTTTCTTTTTGCATGTCAAATCTCTAGGTTTTTATGCAGCCACCTCTGATAGCTACACAATTAATTCCTTTTTTTTTTTTTCCAAAATTTGCTGATTTTGGTAGAGAAGTTATTTTCAAGTGGAGAGAATTTGAAATCCACATCACAAATTAAAGTCATTATCAGAAACAAATATACTAATGCCCAAGTAACATATAACAGTCATATATCAATATATAGATTGTGAAATACCTAGAAAATCAACGACTAGTCGGCCGTCAGAGCACCGACCGGTCGGCTTGTGGAAATAAGTCATGCCATAAGGACTTTTAGCCGTGGTGAGCTCCGTCGGTGCACCATTGACTACTAGGTTACCAGCATCAGAGAGAGAATCTCCAAAGCTAAAAATGGCATTGTAATCCTGACAATGTGAAATGGTGAAGAGGTAGAAGAAGAAGATAGCAAGAGAGAAGAGAGAGGTTAGAGGAGAAGAAGCCATGTGTTTCTGGCACATGCAATGGTGTCAGTTTTGGGTTTGCACTTTGTGCTATCTATGTCACTTTGTGGTGGTGCTTTGTGCTATGCTTGAAAGTTGAGTTAATGAGATTGTCATTTTATACTGATTCTTGTGCAGTATAGGATGCCTCTTTTAATTGCTTGCATGGGTTAATAATAAAAAAATTATTGGCTTCAATAATAGAATAAGAAGTTGAGCTGCTCTGCTTTAATTGGCACCCCCACATTATTGCCCCACATGAAACCTCTACTTGTTTCTAATAACATGACAGACAATTAATGAAGCGTAACAATCTGTAATAATATCGTTATTAGTTAAACAACTTCTTATTATTGTGCATTCTATAGAAATTTTATAGTTCAACGGATATCAAATAAATAAACCATCGTGCTATCAAAACTTCCAAATTAAGCGAACTTCAATAACATCAATTGGTCCTGCTGAGTTTTTAGAAAAATCTTTTAGAAATATGAATAAGTAAATTTTAGTTTAATTAATTATTTTAAACGTCATCTAATTTGGCACAACATTGAATAAAAATATTAATGTCACCAGTGCATTATGTTAGATGAATTCCAGTACCAATTTCTTAAAAAAAAAATCAAAGAACTCTTATAACAAATAAAATTCTATCTTAATTTAATAAATTTCAAACCACATTTTATCTGACACAACTTGAACGAAAATCCTGATGTTACTGGTAACATTGTATTTTTCAACGAGGAAGACTTAGTTGAATGTACATAAAACATAGTCACAGAAGTATAATAAAATATGATCTAATTTATAAGCTCAAATTTGGGGAAAAATTAGAAATCTGAACAAGAGAATGCAAATATGGGTGCAAGTTGGGGAAATGAAAGAGAGAAGGTTGTAACGCTTTCTCTATCAGGTTTGCTAAACGATGGAACGCGGTGTCGGCTGCTATGATAATCTTCTTTTTAGTTGGAGCTCTCTCTCTTTTTGGTGATCCATAAATTAAGTGGTCGATATGTTTTTAGTAGGCGCTTTTATTTGTTTAATACTTTTTTTTATTTTTCAAGTCAAGTGAACTCACACGGACACCGAAATGAGATCTTCTAACGCGCAGCAAAAATACTGTGCGTGCTGCGCAACAAATTTCAACATTTGATTTGCATCGAGATTCATACAAATTAAATTTTATAATATCAAATTCCTGAATCAAATATGAGCCGTCCGCATCTACTATGCAACAGAAGAACAGCTTTCCGGACACCATACCTAAATTCAAGTCCTTGGAAATTGGTCCGATAAACCGGACTTGGATAGTGTCAGAATCGGATTGTTTGAAACTGTGTTGCGCGAGTACGGGTGCGAATATCGTATACGATACGTGCGAGTGTGGAGATACGAATTTTTTAAAAATCTCGAATACGGATGCGAATGTATATATAATAAAATAACATTATATATTTAAATGCTCGGAATATATTAATATTTAGAAAAATTTGCATATTTAAAAGAATAACATTAGGTGTTGTTAGGTCGGGTCTATTAATATTAAATTCATTATTTTTTTTCTGAAGCTTATTGGATAAACAAATTTTATGAAATAATTTATGCGGTAGCCTTGTAAGTATCATGATATCTAAAAATTAATATATTATGAACCGTTGCTTGATCTACTTCTTATTCAGGACTCATAGTCCTAGTTGTATTATTTTAATGACTACTGATATAATAACATTGAATTCATCAAAGAATATATTGGCATGTATCCGTAGGAATACATAATATTGAATTCATCGAGTTTCTTTATGTTGCTGATCTAAACGGATCAAAACATCTCGTATTCTGACTCACTACACATGGAGGGATACATGAATTCAAATTGCTCACAATCCACTCAACCCTTTCTCTGCAGATAGTGAGCCGATGCACTTTTGAATCACTTTTCCCTTCCTTGAGTTGCAGATTCTTCTAAAAAAAAATTCGCAGCTCTCATCTTACGTCGCCACTCGTTCAGGGCAGATCTAGTATTGAGAGAACAAGATTTATAATTTTTTTAAGGGGAGGACAAAATAACATAGATTTTCAAATATACATGATTATTTCGCAAAAAAATTGACAAATCGCACAAATATACTAAATTATGTTGTAAATTTTTTTTCAGAGGGGGAGCATTTGCCCCCCTTGAGACTACCTGCATCCGCCCCTGCACTCGCCAGTATCTAAAAACGAATCCCAGCGTATCTTTGACCGTATCCTTCGGTAAAATAATATAAAATAATTGAATACGTCACGTGACGTATCCAATACGCACCCGTACCGTATGCACGCGTATCCGTATCTGATACGCGTACGACTATAAGTTAGACGTGTCCGAGTAATATAGGTTTGAAACCAATAGCCAACTACATTCGCCATTGGCTATTTCCCTTCATATATAAATCAAATAATAATAAAATGAATTCAATTTTGTTCAACCTTCGTCAAAATTATATAATTAAGCTTTATTTTCCTCTCGCGAAAAATAAATTTTTGAACAAAATCAGAGTGAAATTTCTACACAATAAGAATCATTATTTAAAGCTCGCATCGTTAATAGTTAATTCTTGTAATGACTAAATGTTTATTTTTTATTTTATCTTAAAATATCATATATGATGTTACAATTGGTGACAATTCATTCAATCAAGAATATAATATACCATGCAAATGCTGGTTTATATCACTAATTAAGCTTCATTATCGGGTACAATTCTATAATTTATATAGGAATTAATATTTATTAGATGTAATTTATCTATAAAAAGTTCCAAATCTATTTTAATTAATACAAGCAGCATTTTTATTTATTATTCTTTTCTAATACTTCACTTAAGCAACTATTTCTGTGCCATGTGCATCTAACAAAAGAAACTATATCATATTCTTATTCCACATAATTTATAACATAATACTTTACATGTGATATATATAGAATTTACAATTGTTTCCCTTTACAAATACGGATACCACATACCAGTTCAATATATAATTGTCGGATCGGATTGAATCAAACCAATTGGGCATACTGTAAACCCGGTAAGCCAGTCTGTTGTATTATTGGGACTCGAATCTGCTGTAGCGCAGTAGCGCGCTACAGCAGATGAACGGTCCGGATAGACCGTCAATTTCGCGATTGACATCATCGGTAGAGGTGGCAAATCGGGCGGGTTCGGGTTCGGGTCGGGCGAGTCGGGTCAGTTTGACTTCAAAAGATTATCGGGTCACGGGTCTGATCAGGTCGGGTCGGGTCTCGGGTCATCATGCGTTGATATTTGTCAGGTTTCGGGTCTTTCGGGTTTGAGTCGGGTCGGATTTCAATTATCTAGTTTCGGGTATTTTTCGGGTTTCGGGTCTTTCGGGTTCGAATCGGGTCGGGCGAGTCGGGTCAGTTTGTCTTCAAAAGATTATCGGGTCACGGGTCTGATCAGGTCGGGCCGGTTGGGTCTCGGGTAATCATGCGTCATGCGGCTTGCGTCATGCGTCATTGGCGCAACAGCGGAGAGACGTCATGCAACGTGCAGTGTAGTAGTGGTGTCATGCAGATTGTAGGAGTGGTGCAGCGTTCACACGACTTGCAGCGGCGGAGTTCATTTTAGTCAAAGACATGTACAAGTACAATATTAATTGATAGGTTGATATCAGTTTGATAAGGCCAAATATTCAAACCAGAGTTTATTCAAATATTCGAATCGGCGGGTAATGTGATCTCGGGTCATTTCGGGTTTCGGGTCATGTCGGTCCAGGTCGAGTCGGGTACCGGGTCATCTGATCTCGGGTCTTTTCGGGTTTCGGGTCATATCAAATCAGGTCGGGTCGGGTATCGGGTCATCTGCTGCCGGGTCTTTTCGGGTTTCGGGTCATATCAAATCAGGTCGGGTCGGGTATCGGGTCATCAGCTGTCGGGTCTTTTCGGGTTTCGGATCATATCAAATCAGGTCGGGTCGGGTATCGGGTTATCTATTGTCGGGTCATTTTCGGGTTTCGGGTCATGTCGGGCTACTCCGGGTCGGGCGGGTTTGTCGGGTCGGGTCGGGTTCTACCACCTCTAATCATCGGTGGAAATCAGAGGGGCCTTTATAGTTTGACACAAATCTTGATGCGATCAGTGAAAATCAGACGGTTCAGATGCTGCGCTATACCATCCCGCGCAGCATCAGATCCCGTTCCGTATTATTGGGTCTGGTTGCCATCCCTTATCTGTAAGCACTTGCTTCAATCTTCAATCGCTCTCGTTTCTCGTTGGTTTCCGATAACAAACGAACTCATTGATGGATCCTAACAAATTGCTGTTAAAAAAGGTAAAAAAAAGAAAGATGTATCCTAACAAATTGTCTTAAAAATGTTGGTTGTGAGCATTGAATTAAGTGCCATTAGGTGGTGCCTCACAATCGACCAAGAGCATTGCGACATGGTAGGTTCCATTTCAAGGGATAGTGCCATTTTCTGGTGTAGTGGAGAGTTTATAATAAAAAAATAGTTGCAGATTTTGCTGACATGGAGAGAGAGGTAAATAAGTAATCAAATTGGAGACTTCCTCTTTGATATGATCCATTTTTGTGGCTGCATATACTGAGGAGCTGACAAATTAATAAAGAGCCTGTTGGTGCAAAAATATAGTAGAACTCAAAAATTTAATGAAAGTATTATGTAAATATTTTGTAATATGTACTATCATAATTTAATATTTTTTAAGTGTCTGATTTATATATTCTCACGACGTTATCAACTGCATTGCTCATTATTTTGGTATAGTTAAAGCATAGCAGTTCAATTAAATAGTGACATTATTAATTGTCATGCATTACAATTTATATAAACCATTTTCTCATGCTATTTAGAAAGGGAGCTGATACGTATACCGATGTTATTATGCACATTATTTGAGTTATTATGCATATTATTTTTTGTACTGAAATAATTATGCATGTTATTTGAATTATTATGCACATTATTTTGTTAAAATGCATAATAATTTTTTTAGAATAAAAATAACATGAAATAACATGCATAATAACTCAAATAATATGCATAATAACTCAACTAAATGTGTATAATAACATCGATATCGATAGTGAAATCAAATATATATCTACATTTAGAAAATACAAGGAAAAAATAGTATCAACGCACATGTAAAACGCGTTGCTCTCATATTCCCTGACAAGTACAATAAACTATTCAGGTATTGTTATTATGGATATAGAAGAAGCCCTCTATTTGCTTCTCCAACTCACGTGATCTTGAAGAGATCCATGATCTGTTGTATTATGGATGATTTCGTTCAAGTTTTGCATGTGAGAAGTATACAGCTTAGGACAAAGTACACAAGTTTAGTCGTTTAACTAGCCATATTTTAATCTTACTTATATTTTTATTAATCTTATGTTACTATTTTATATGACAAGTATCCGTCTAGTTGAGTACTTTTTTACGTAGCCTGTTTCAAATTTAATATAATAAAATTTGGAATATCAACATAAACAAATGATTATCGTGAAAACAAAATTTAATTTGTTAGATTTCAGTTTTGGCTTTCTGGCATATTCCATTTTGTTTGGGACTAGAGGCATTGTTGTATTTTATATGACAAGTATTTTTTTCCTAAAATTTACATGGATAATTTGTTTATTTATTTATTTATTTTATTCTTAATCAGGATTCGGTACGTACTTAGAGAATCTTTTTTTTTTTACGGAGCAAGGAACGTAACAAATGCCACCAGAATTCCGAAATTATAATTCAGTTATTTCTCACAATTTTCTTTTGTTGTATTATACAAACACATACTTGTAATTAAAAATTGCAAGAAGCTCGTTGGCTATTATACAACCTTCGTCATCGTCCTTAAAAGGAGTAATCCTGAAATTAAAATTAAATTAATAACCTTCTCTGTAATCAATTAAAAAACCATTGGCGAGCTGAATGAATCAACAATTTACAATCGTTTACAATATACTAGCGTTCTTCCTAATTTTCGTCTTTCAAAGATGCATGGTTCTCTTCTCCCCAGCCTTTTCTTTTGATATCAGTAACTATCCTACTTTATTAAACAAGAAAACTATATACTTTATTAACAATAATATTTTTTTATTGAAGCAGAAACAAGGGATGAATAGAAAATTAGAAAGTATCTTTTCTAGAGAGCTTGTAGAATTGATCAGATATAAGACTGGTCCCGTATTAAAAAAAATGAAGACTGGTCCCGTTCAAGATTCACTATCCCATATAAAATTTCACTATCTAGATTCACTATTCCCATATAAAAAACACAGTTCAATAGTTCATACCTTCGATTAGTCTTGATCAGATATAAGACTGGTCCCGTTCAAGATTTAATGATTTATAGATATCTAGGTTTGGCGAATTGGCAGCAGTTAGGGACACCTTTTGATCTGCTATTTATTCAGCATGAAATGGTAGGAAATCACATCACTTTTTAAAAGACAAGAACAAGAACATTCCATATCACACAACATAAAACAAGGAATAATGAAAGCAGAGTTAACAAGAATAAAGTTCCTGAGGAAAAAATAACCCAGTGTAACTAATGTTGTCCACCTTGTCCAAAAATTGAAACTAAATAATGATTTATTTGCTTTTCACTGCAAAGAGCAGTGAAAATGAGGAGATCAAACATGCAGCCCGATGATTTGTTTGTTCTCCTCCAAAAGTGGTAAAAAATCAGGAGATCAAACACATCACATTGTAAAGTGCAAAATTTATTACAACAGCTACACAATTAAACAGCCGACACAAGAGTATACCCTCTCATAAACACTTTGCAAAAATTTAACTTAAAAACCCTACCATTTGAAAATCCTAATTTATGCGTGTGCAAATTTGATTCCCTTCTCAATAGATGCCTTGAGCTCTGGCTTCAGAGCTTCTAGTCCTTCCTTCTCAAAGTCAGAAAGTGGGCCCAATCCAAGTACCTCCTCCACACCGTTCTTTCCTAGCCTTACCTGGAAAGGCAGAAAATACATATAGTTTGTATTTAAGGTTTAAAATAGCATATTTCACAGGTATTTTGATATAATTTTGACTACTACCGCATATTATTATGGACGGTCAAGTTTATGCTGTAACCCCAAGAAGCTTTACTTTGCGCAATAAACATTACAGTGTACTCTACCATTCATGTTTTGAATTTCATCACCCAATGCATAGGTGAGACATAACAAACAAATATCTTTTTACAACAACGTTTTAGAAAACTTGACGAACATACTGACTTCTCATCAAGAGAAGCAAGGTTTCAAACCAATAATTTCATAGCTAATTTAGGACGAACAATCAAGAACAGTAAGTTTTTTAACAGAACGGCTTATGATAATTCATTTTGTTTGGCCAGAAATGACCAGAAATTTACCCGGTGAATACTGAAGTCCGTCCCACATTCCTAAATGAAAAAAGACCAAACCAGAATTCTGGCCAAAGCAGAATCAATTGAAAGACTTGACTAAGATGTTTATAAAACCTAAAATATATTTCTAGGGAATCTCAGCCTCAGGATGGACACAAGGAAATTTACATTTCTTACCAGCACATGTACCCTTCTTCAATTTTTATTTTATTTGTTTTAATTCTCAGCAAGATAACCAACCTTGGAGGCAAAGAATGGAAGCTCAGTTACTGTTGATTGCACAAAGGAGCACTCAACAACGTCTGGAACACCATTCAAACCCTTCAAGCATGCATCAGCAAATACAGCACCAGCATACCTGTTACATATGAAAGCCCGCAATCTTACAATAGATTCTTGAAAAAGACAAAATGTGCATTTCAACTGTACATCGGATGCACAAATTCCCACGTGCTATGTTAAAAAAAAGGGATACTTACGCCATAGAAAGAGTGGCAGAACCTTTCCCAGCCTTGGCTTCCACAACTTCTGTGCCACCGTCTTGTGTCCTTTTGGTCAAGGCCTTAATATCCTCAGCTCCAAGTGCATTTGTAGCTGGTGTAGCCTGCAAATGAAAGTTTTATCAAGGAAAGATCGTACTAGACAATTCCAGTAGCAGGCTGTCAGTTATATCCAGTGCACATATTGTTACCCACCATACGTTGCTGGTTGAAATTTAGATGACAATAACACCAAGCAAAAAATGCATATACAAATAACATGGATCTTATACCCATCAAAGAACACATCATAAAAATACAATGAATTCAATAATTGCTTGACCAATGTAGTCCAATAATTCAGTTAAGTTCAGATAGACTAGAATAGTAAACATCAAAAGCAAGCAAAAAATATTATTCTGTTGGTGGTTGTACTCTACTGATAAAACACCAATGAAAAAGCAAAGTAAAGAGAAATGTACCTGGGAGAAGAGTGGAAGAATTGTAACGCCCGCATGACCACCAACCACAGGTACATTAACAGCTGAAAATAACATAAAACATACATGAAATCTGTCACTAAAATTATTCAATTTTGTGCACCATACGCATAGTGTTATATATGCTAATCAACATCTCATGCCATAATTAGGTTTTTTATTATTGTATTAGAATAAGAATAATTACAGGCTATTGGAATAGAAACATATGCTAGAGATTTTGAACCTCAACCATAATGATACAATTTAGCGTGGGGCTTGGGATACTAAAACCGAAAGAGTCAGACACAAAATTAAAGAGACTTTTGGTCATCATTTATAAATAATGACATTCCTTTCAGGGTTTGCAAGATTAATAAATAGTTGTTTCTTAGGAGGAAAAAAGAAAGTAATGAAAGAAAAAAGTTACCTTCTACAGGAACCTTAGCCTTGCCAGCATAGAATGTCTTGGCCCTGACCACATCAAGAGTGGTCACACCAAAAAGCTTCTTCTCGTTGTATGTACCAGCCTTTTTGAACACCTCAGCCGCAATCGGTACAGTTGAGTTCACAGGATTGCTAATCATGTTCACAAGTGCCTATTTCCCAAAAATAAACCAGACTAAATCAGAACTGTTATTGAAAGCAAAACTTGGCAACAATGTAAAAATAAGGGGTGTCTCCACAAAACACCAAGTCTTGCCACAACTAGAAATAACACAAATTGGCTACAATTGATATAGTCACTACCAATGTCTAATAGAAGTATGAAACTCATTCTCATTTAGTAGAGATTTATGACTGAAAGGTTTTTCATGCAACGAATAATCTGTATATGGAAATAGCACCAATGAAATTATTTTGTCCACGTAAAGATTTTCTTGTGCATGCAACTAACACTCACGATTTTGATATCAGAAGGGACATAATGACAACCGAAACTTATTCAGTTATTTGACAACCGTGACAACTTCCAAATTTTGTTGAAAAAAGAACTACAATTTTACATATTATTCTTTTATTTACTCTGGACATCCAATTTAGTGAACATGTCATTTGGTCACCCATCAAATTGCCATTATTTTATTTAAAAGTTAATTTTCATATCAATGAGTGACAATTTAATTTCAATTTGTTTGATGCATAGCCTATCAGAGAACATATGTACTGTTTAAATTTTCTAGTTTGGTAATTGTTGGATCAGATGTCACATTTTTTTAAAAACCTTGTTGTCAATAATGACATATCCCTTTTGAGATTATAGCAAGCACAAATGACATTTTTCCTAAACAAAATTGAACTGGAAAGGGCGAAAATATTTCTCCTATGTGGCTGTCAGTGTTGGATGATAATTGCAAACATGCAAGTACTGAAAAGTGAAAACCACAAATGCAACTACCAAAGAAATGTAGAAGCATGATAAGCACCTCAGGGCAATACTTGGCAATGGCGGTACAAAGGCCTTTTACAATGCCAGCATTAATGTTGAAAAGGTCATCTCTGGTCATGCCTGGTTTGCGGGGCACACCAGCAGGAATGATGACCACATCGGCACCCTTCAACGCATCACCAAGTTGGTCGTCTCCCACGAACCCCGCCACCTTACAAAGCAATGACATAATAAAAGAAAAATATTACTATTTAGAACAAAGAGAGAATGTAATAGCTACTGTTAAATTATAAACATTGACCCACATTTACTTGAAATTTTTTTTTGGAAGAAATACTTAAATTGTTAATAACAACCTAACTCACCCGAGCGAACATACACTAGCTTGCAGCATTAACCGATGCAAGTGAGGATCATATACAATTACATAATTTCTGTTCATTTCATACTTGTGCAGTCATCTGAACAAACATTTGACAGATCTACTGTTTAATTCAGTGAACAATAACTGAAAAATGAATACAATCAAACAATTTACATTTACCGAATCCATGAAGAGTGGGGACTCAGCTGGAATGCTAAAAAAATTATGATTTACATGATGAACCAATATACACGAACGAACATTTAACAGATCTAACACACAGGATGCCAGATCAGGGGCTACAAACAAATCACCTGAAATTCATAATGAAAATAAATCCATACCAGAGCACGGGTGTTGATGTGGCTGACGTCAGCAGCAACACCAGGTGTTCCCATGATATCATAAAGAGAGAGTGAGGAGACGAGAGGGTTGAGCTTCATGAGGAGTGCAAGAGGCTGACCGATACCTCCGGCGGCGCCGAGAATCGCCACCTTCCTCTCCGGCGCCGACTCCGACGAGAAAGACCTGATCGCGCTCGCGGCGCGTCTCTTGAGAGCAGATCTGAGAAGGATCGAACTCATTTTCGACTATGCGCGAGAAGAGAGAGAGAGAGAGGCGAGTAGCGTGGTAAGAGGCGAGATGCGGCGGAGAGAGAGAGAGACTGGTGAGCAGATTCAGATTGTAAGGTTGGCAAGAACCGAGGAGTTTATAAGAGGTCGAGTGCAAAGATTGTGGTGCGCCGAAATTCGAACATGTCACTGCGACACGGTTGGAGAATACAGTGGTGACCCACATTTCAGTAAGTGAATGTTGTTGTACCACTTCTTTTTGAACCGGGTTTAACCAGTAGTTGAAGCTACCGAGGTTAGAGTTTGGGTATCAGTACAGTGGGCAGAATCCGACCCGATCCGGAAAACTCGTCTCGTCCGATCCGACCTGAATCCGATCCGATTCAAGACAATCCGTAACTCGATATGGCACGACACATCAGGACTCAAGCCTGACCCGTAACCCGAGATGGAACGACACATGAGGACTTGAACCCGACCTGATACAACCCATAAATTAATCTAATCATATATTGCCCACATCATAATCTAATTTTACTAACAAATTAACATCAGAAAAAGTCAAGATTTACTAACAAAATTCAATAACGCGACTCAATCTTGTCCAATTGAACTTAAAACTCAAAATAATACTTGAAAGTTGTCGGTGCAACCCGACCCGATCTCGCCCGACTCGACCCAAGACCAAAAAGTTATCGATGCAGCCCGACCTGAAACCCGATCCGGTCTCGCCCGACCCGACCCGTCACCCGAAAAGATCGATGCGACCTGACCCGAAACCCAACCTGACATCGCCCGACCCGACCCATGATCCGAAAGTAATCGACACATGACAATTCGAAACCCGATCCGATCCCGACCGAACTATTGTAAACAGTCAAACTAATCCAACCCGATCAGACCCGACTTACCACCTCTATGGGTATGTATGGATTTGTACTCAGGTAGTCGGGTTGTTACAACTTACAAGTTCTGTATAAGATTGATAACTAGCCCTTAAGATTCAGATCGACGGTAATGGATCTGTTTGTATTGAGCAATGATTTTGTTATTATTATTATAATAACAATAACAAGTTAACAACTGAGGAAGATCCGATTCCGAAACCTGGCTTGGATGGTTACCTGGCCCGCAGAATTGGTTTGAGAGGTGATTATATGAAAAATAAATTTTTTAATTAGAAAAACTGAAGTCTCCTTTCTTTTTGAATTCTAAAAAGTCAAACAAAACTTATTTATGTACTCTAGAGAAACTGAGAAAGAGAGAGATTTCTCAAAAAAAATCATAGTAAATTAAAGTTTCTCAATTCGTATTTTGCTTGTAAAAAGATATTTGCAGCGGCTTTTGCATGTTTCGTTGTTTTGTCATGATTCGTCTTTTGCTTCTTTTTCTAATGAGTGGAGATTTGCTTTTGTATTTCTATAAAGGTTGGTGGTGGTCCGGTGGAACAAGCAATATGAAAGGGATCTTAAGCTCTTACAGGACAAAAAGTGGACCCGGTTCCACTATTTGTTATTATGGAATACTGAATACAAGTATGTCTTACAATTTCTTGCAATGTTTTGGCAGTTTTGCCCCATGAATTTTTATATTATGGAGAGTGCCCTTTGCAAATATGTTCCGTAAATTTATTCTCTGGCGACTGGAGAGTGCTATAGATTTATTATCCGGCATTTTAGTCAATTGATTACGTTGTTTTGTTTCAAAAGTTTATTTAAATTTTATAGTGATATTTTAATGGTTAAAAATAATGTTTTTTGTATGAGAGGTTATCGATTTGAAATTCAGTGAGAGCAAAATGTTTGAAAAGACTTAAGTTAATATTTTAAAAAGAGAGGACATATGAGCTCCTTTTATATTCAATTTTTTAAAGATACTTTTTTACATATTTTAGATAGTTCTATTCTTGCACTTAATTTAATCACATTTTGTTTTCTTTAAGTAAAAAAATGATCTAAATCGTTAAAATCCAACTCTGTTTAAATGATTTGAACTCGAAATTATCGTTTTAACTCCGTTTAGTTCGTTTTAAGAGCCATAAAACGTATTTATAAAAACTTGATATATATATTTACCTTAATAATTAAAATTCATCCAGCTTATCAGTTGCGTTGTGCAGTTTAGACAATCAAGTAGATTAATGTAGATGAGTTTTGTTCACTAATTGATTAGACAATTAAATGTACAACAATATGTTAATATAACAATACATTCATATTCATCAGTTTTTTTTTTAAATAACTGTTCGTAGGTAGTGGCAGTGGCAGATGTAGGATTTTGATCATGATATGGCACAATTACATATAAAGGATAGCCCGACATCGTAGCTCTCGCTTGTGCGGATTTCGAAAAAGAATCACACCATGCAATATAATGTGGTTCGGCCTGCAAACAAATATGGGACCTCAGAATCAAAACTTCATTCCGGTATCGATTCTACTAAATAATAAGTGTTTTTATAATTGCGAAACATATCTTTTATTTCTTCTCACATAAGAAAACCGATCTTAGATTCCTATGTTAGAATTGAGACATCAATTATGATAAATAAAGTTTGGACTATGTGCTATATGATTACTATATGTCATATACTATCGTCTAACATTGCGAGGAGTAATATATGAATATGTCGTGAAATATGATTAACTATATACAATGGCATTATATGTATTTCACTAAGATTTTGAGCACTAATGCATATAGAATTTAAGTAAATTAATTAGAATTGTTAACATATCGATTATGATTAATTAAACTATATATTGGTGTTAATGTAAAGTCAGAAATATTGTTTGGGCTAAATCCAATTCAAGTTGGATCAAAGCCCGAGCAAAATAGCTCAAACACATGTCTATTACGGTCGCAAGAAGATCCTTTGTGGTTGCTATGGATATAGGAGATTTGGCAGTTAATCTTCTGAAATTTTCAGAAGATTGATTGCGGTCACAAGAGACTTGACAGAATTTCTGCCAAGTCTAGAAGCCAAGTCAATTGCGACCGCAAGAGACCTATTTCTGCCAAAATTAACCATCAAAGTTGTTACACATATGACCAAATTTTAGTCAACAAGGACTTTGTCAAAATCAAAACAGAATGATGAATTGTGAACCAACAAGAGTTACTGATGTCAAATAATACAAAATATCTATAATCTATTTAATATGGATAATAGAAAAAGGATAAAAGTATTATTTTAATACTTGATATAGATATGAATACATATTAGTATCATCATTTAAGTTAAGGCTTCTAGAGAATAATAGATTTTAAATGAATTTGTGTCATTCATATTGTCGAATTTTATTCGCAATAAAAGAAAAATATAATAATGCATTTATAGTTACAGATAAAAATCTATGATAATAAGTCTAAAGTACCGCAACATAAGAGAATATATATTTTCAATACTCACTAAATGCAACTTGCATAAACCATAAAAATGATTTGAATGTATATTTGAATCTTTAAAGGATATGAGTATGTTCAAATAAAGCAAGTCCCTTTAATTGTGAATTATTAAAGATGTACAAATTGAACATAAGGAATATAAGTTGTCATTTAAGTGAGTTCCTCTAAAGACATTATTACAAACCTACATAACACAAACAATTGAGACATTATATAAAAACACTAGATTCTTTGAGGATATAGAGTTTGTGGTGGGGGATATGATAAAAGATAAGATTTTAAATATTGAAGATTTTAATAAAATTCATAAATTATTTTTTTCAAAAAAGGAGACATGAATTAGAATAAATCCTGGGTCTATGCTCGGTTTTTTATTCTAATTCGAGTCAAGACTAGTGAGAATATGATTCAGGACTTTTCGTTCTGATCATGTTCACAATCTAATCAAGGTTGCATATCGAAAAATAAATCTTGAGATTTTATTAAAGTTTATAAATCATTTTTCGAAAAAAGAGAAATGAATTATAATAAATCCTGAGCCTCCGCTCGGTTTTTTATTCTAATTCAAGTAAAGACTAGTGAGAATATAATTTAGGACCTCCATTTTAATCATGTTCACAATCTAGTCAAGATTATATATCTGAAAATAAATCTTGAATCTATTAATCATTTTTTTTAAAAAAAAAGGAGACATGAATTGGAATATATCCTGAGCCTCCACTCGTTTTTATTCTAATTTGAGTTAAGACTAGTGAGAATATGATTTAGGACCTCCGTTCTTATCATGTTCACAATATGATCATGGTTATATATCAAAAAATTAATATTTTATCGATAGGCAAACTCCACCTCAAATAAGAGACTCAATTAATGACACATATAGATCCAAAACAAGCCCAAATAGATGTATTGCTTCTAGCAATGAAATGGGCTATAAGCCCATGGGTATTTTGGAATAAGAAAAATTGTGTTGTTAGATGATGATTCAATTAAATACTCAGTAGTACATTAAATAACACATATGATCCAAATAGACGTATTGCTTCTTGCAATAATATTGGCTGTAAGCCGATAGGTTTTTTGGAATAAGATATTTTTGTGTTGTCTAATGATAATTTCCCTGTTGTTGAAATACTCAACGAAATGTTATGCAAGCGCCAAAATTTACTAGAGTAAGCATATTACAACTATAAAGTCGTGTTTAAATGTTTTTCTATAAAACATGACTAAAGAAATAGTTATATACTCTAGAAAGTGAATTAGTTATCTTATATATGGAAAATAAAATTACTTACTGATGATATTGAATATTTCCCTCATTACCTTAAATTTTAAATCCATTTTAGTACAAATGAAAATTTGGAACAATACATAAATGAAATGGTAATGTTGAAAAATATAAAGTTAAATTTTATCGGTAAAAGACTTCATATATATATAAGTTTTTTTGTTGGACTTAATTTGGTGCAATTCAATTTAGGATAGAGTCAATTAACCAAATCCCAAAATTACGACTAATTATTGCAATTCAAATAAATCTTTGTGCTACATGTTTGAAATAAATAGAGAGCGGAAGCGAAATACTTACTATCCATCTCTTGTCCAATCTTCTTCTTGAAAGTCTTGAGAAGTCGGGGAGATATCCTTGCACAACCATGAAAGAATTGACAACGAGTCCTTCCAAGCAATTACGGGTTGCTGTCTTTTCTCCAAGAGCACGAATGCCTCAAGGAGTATAACCACCTAATGGAGTGGTGAGTTGGAAGCTATGCACAATACATGTGTCCTAAACAATTCTGTTTTTTATTACCCGTAATGCTTGGAGACCCGACTCTATTTATAATGGTGTTAGTGTATCTTGGAGAGATACAAAATTAATTATCAAATATTCATAGAATATATGAAATTATATTCTCTTCCAATTCTTTCCAAATCCTATTGTTCACTTCTGTAAACAATTCCACGAAAAATTTGGTATAAAACCTAAAATATCCAATAAGAAAGATAACAGTAAATCTAGGCAATCAAAACTTTCCTTGGAACAAGTCTCTTGCGGATCTCATTGCGATCGTAATTGACTTGGCTTCCAGACTTGACAGGTTTCTGCCAAGTCTCTTGCGGCCGTAATGGGGGTTATTGCTGCTGCAATCAATCTTCTAAAAAAATCAGAAGATTAACTATCAAATCTTCCTATTTCATTGCGGCTGCCAAGGATCTTCTTGCAATTGCAATAGACTTGCGTTTCGGTTGTTTTGCTTGGGCTTTGATCCAAATTGTGTTGGCTTTAGCCCAAATAATATTTCTGACTTTACATTAACCCCAATATATAGTTGAATTAATCATAATCGGCTCATCAACAATTATAATTAATTTACTTTAATTCTATATGCATTCGTGCCCAAAATCTTAGTGAAATATGTATAATGCCTTTAAATATTGATTAATCACATTTCACGGCATATCCACATATTACTCCTCGTAATATAGTACACCAAACAAAGTTAACAAAGCTAATCAAACAAGTGTTCTTGGATTGATAATTAGATAATTTGGCTATCCTATCTCTCTCTAGCTTAGGTAGCTATAGGAGAAGGTTTTCCTGCTCTTTCTGGTGTATTAAACAAGTGTATTACCGCTCTACCCACGACTTCGGAGTTCTTCCTGAAAGGTTTTTGGTGAAGAAAAAAGTAGATCTAGGCAAGAAACAAGTGGAGAAGAGGAGGACTTCATCGATCAAGAGTTTTCTACAGTTTTTTGATTCTCATCTCTTTCTCTATCTTAATCTTGTTAAGATGAACCATTTCGTTGCACCTGTGACTGCCATGAAAGGCTAAATTCCTCTCTAGAGTTGTATGGGAAGCCATAAAATTTGCTTACTAGTAAATGAATTTATTGGATCAATTGCTGCTTTGAGTTTTGTTTCTTTTTATCAATATTTATTCTAGAATTTGTGTATGATTGTGAGAACTTGATTGCTTAAATCCCGAATTTAAAGAAACACTTAAATTGCTAATAAAATCTGAGAAGAACCATTAGCAGTTTAAGGAAATGGTTAGAAATTGATTAGTCATCTCACCAACGCATAATTGCTCGATACCTCGACTTAGCAACGCCTACCTTCGGAACGAGTCTAATGACTAGTATAATTTGGGGTTCGACTAGCCCTCAACTCTAAATATACTAGTATATGTATTAATACGAGAGATCGAAATTTAGTATCTTCATTTGTGTACCAAAATCTAAACTATCGACAATTGTACCAACAAATTATTTATTGCGTTAAGTAAGTGATTGGTGGACCAAACAACCCTAGGTTTGCTATTTTTGGCCAAAAACATCAAACTTTACTATTTTCTTTTATTTGTTCTTCCAAACAAACTTTCAACCAACCAACCATGTCTCTCTTGCCTAGGATTAAATTGTTGAATTTGCGCTAAGGATCGACATATCCATGTGTTCAATACCTTAAAGTACCTCAACGACAGTTGTATACTTGGAACATATATCCAGTATTTTGGGTTTAAAACTTGAGTAATAATTGTTTGAAAATACCTCATCAGTCTATTCTTCAAAATTTCTTTTCTTGCTCTGAATTTGAATATAGGTATTTCTTCTCTAAATTTCAAAAACTCACAGACTTATTTAATATATTGTTTTTTATTAGAAATGATTTCAATCGTGTAAAATATCTTTATTATTTTTAGTAGAAATATAAAAAATATAGCTTGTTTAATGAAAACTGTCAGTCTCGTATTTGATCGATTTCTGACGGTAATTTTTTTTATTTATACTCTTAATATATATCTAGTGACATTTAGATATACCTCTTTTATCCTTGATTAAAAATGTAAATAAATATTGCTTGTTTATGAAAATAGCAGTCGAAATATTTGATCGATTTTCGAGAGCATTCAGTTCTCTACTTCTGATACGACATAAGAGTAATACGTAAATGTCATCAGTTATACGTCAATACTTAATAGCACAAAATGAATAATTTGTTCTCAAAATACGATTGAATATAATACTGACATTTTTCATGAAACAAACTATTTTTATGCTTTTAATTAAGAATAAAAGTGATATTTTGCACATTTTAAATGAATTTTAATACAAAATAGTAAAATAGATAATTTTATGAGCTCTTGAAATTTAGAGGAAAAACATAATATTAAGGTATTATTAGTATAATATTCGTTTCATTTTCAATTAGACCTTGCTCTAGTTTCTTTAGTTTATAAGACATTATGAGGGTCATTAATAAACCCGTGCGCCTTTATTTTTTGATGTTTAGGTAGGGAGAGTACACGGTTAAAAGCAACTATGGCAAACTTAGAACATCTTCATCTATGAAACTTTTGGAGTTTTTAATCTGATGTGTCAGCTTTTAAATGAGTTTCAGGGATGTAGATGAGTTTCTTATTTAGCAATTTTGCTCCAGAGTTTCTTATTTAGTAATTTTTCTCTAGAGTTTATAAATTCTGGCGTGGCTTAATCATTGGCTAAAATTGATCGGTCTCCCACAACACTGATAGTATTTACTGACGTGGCTATTAAGAAACTCCAACTTTTTAGTTTTAGGAATGAAAATTTTAGAAACTAGAGAAAAATTAAATTTCTAAAATTGATGTGACAATTATTTAGTTTTTTGAAAAGGAAAATGTTGAGCAACATGTTTGGTTTAAACCTTTTTGCATTTAGTTAATATTTGTAAATGGCAATTAGTTTTAAAAAAATTACAATTGAAAGTTTTTGAAAAGAAAAATGTTCCACCGATCCGCGCATCGATCCCATCATCGATATGCACTGGACGCATCCAGTCGAGTTTCGACGAAAATCGTTCTACTTATTATGCATGTTGTTTGTGTTATTGTGCATCTAATAACGTGGATAAGCATAACAGTTCAAATAATGTGCATAAGAACTTAACTAATCTGAATTGTGCATGTTAATTGTATTAGTATGCATGTTATTTGTATTTATATTCAGATTTTAATATTATACATGTTAATTATATTAGATAAATGTATTATTATATATGTTATTCATATTATTTTGAATGTTAATTATACGTAAAATAACAAAAAGAATATGCATAATATTCTAAATAACATACATAATAACTAGAACAACTTTAAAAAAGAATGCAACTAGATTCGTCCAACCTGCATCGATGAGCGTATCGAACTCCGTTTTCAGTCGAGCGTCCAATCAATTATATGCATAATAACAAAAACAACACGTATAATATAAAAAATAATATGCATAATAATAAAAATAACATGCAAATTGAATCCGATTGGAGTTCTGTTGGAATCGATGGAGGTATTATGCGCTACCTGCTTGTAAGTGGTAACCGATCCACAAGTGGGTCTGGAATAAATGATTTTGGATCCGGTGTGTTAATAAAATAAAGTGTCCGCTTTTTTTTTTTTTATCAAAGTGCTGTCTTATTCAAGTGATTCAAATCTGACGACTGTCAATATTAAGAATAGAATGCCATAGTTCGGATCCTTTGCAAATGGAGAGGCACCGAAATTGACCCGAACCCGCTTTGAACAAAAGCCGAGCACAGCACCGGCGCTTGGCTGTTGCGCTGCTCCAGGTTTCCAGAGTACACCGACCAAGACCAATCGATCCTTCGTTGCCGCTTGATTAATCGTAAAGGTTCTGTTAGATCACAAGTACAAACCAAATATCTTAAAGAGTAAATTAAGAGAGAAAATTAAGAGAGGAAGAGAGGTGCAGAGATGGGGAATATTTTCGTGAAGAAACCGAAGGTCACGGAGGTTGATCGTGCGATTCTGTCGCTAAAGACGCAGCGCCGAAAGCTAGGCCAGTATCAGCAACAGGTGATCTTAATCGATTTGATTTTACATACTTCAGATTTACTGTGATATTCTGGGACTTTTCTGATTTTGTTCGAAGGAAATTGTGCTAGTTTGAATAATCTTTGTTGATTATAGATGCTAACATCTAAAAATCGAATGTGATTGAGTTCTGTAAGATGAACTGATTGCTTCACTGAATGTTCTTTAGTATGACAACAATTGTAAAGTCTAATTTAATGTTCGACATGAAAATACTATTCTGTGCTATTATTAGCAGAATTTCAGAAGGAAATTAGTGCTTCACTGGAATTACTACTCTGTGCTATTGGTTTTGTTTATATTTCTTTGTATTTATCAGCTTGAAGCAGTTATTGAGGCAGAAGTAAAAGCAGCAAAGGACCTAATTGCGCAAAAAAGGAAAGACAGGGCTCTAATTGCTCTAAGAAAGAAGAAAGCTCAAGAAGAACTGCTTAAAAATGTTGATGGATGGCTAATGAATGTTGAGCAACAGGTTTGGTTAAAACCTTTTTGCATTTAGTTAATATTCGGAAATGGCAATGGTGAAATGTTACTTCAATTTCTTGTAATTCCATATGAATAGTATGTAATTGATAAACTGAACCACTGGATCATTGTTGTTTGCTCAATAGAGTTGACTTTCTGTTATACATTTGAAAAAAATGAGCAAATGGTCAGATGTTGTATGTAGAGAGATCAATTAGTTAAAATATCAGATTTGTTATAAGCAATGATTACCTTTTATTTAGTATTACAGAAGCAGTGACCTCTGCAAAGAATTGACTTTACTGTTCATGACCAGATTGTACATACTTGGGGTTCATTAATGACTGTAATCGTGGCACATTCTTCCGTTATTTACCACTAATTTTGTTTCCCATCTAGTTGGCAGATATTGAGTTGGCAAGTAAACAAAAAGCTGTATTTGATAGCTTAAAGGCTGGAAATAATGCAATTAAAGCCATACAAAGTGAGATTAACATAGATGATGTTCAAAAATTGATGGATGATACAGCTGAGGCCAAAGCCTATCAGGAGGTAAGCTTGTTGCTTTATTGCGATTGCTAATTTCTGTACCATTTAAGCATCAATGTCCTCTATTAATTACTTATATGGCTCATGCTAATGTTCTTATTGGCTCGTGTGAAACATGCCTTGAATGAATGTTCTGAGCTCAATTTAACTAAAAAAATGCTTATGAACATAAGTTTGAAAGTTTAGGGTCACTTTTGTTGACTTTCCTCTACAACAACAACAAAGCCTTTTGCCCTAAATAAGTTGGGGCAGGCTAGAAATGAAGCCCATATTAGATTTCATTTCCATAAGATTGGCTGAATTTTTATGTTGGCTCGTCAAGCCTATCACAACCCTCCTTTCCGGACTTGGGACTGGCTATATAAAACATAAGCAGAGTTTTGTTGACTTACTCTATAATAAGTTATTTCATATGTAGTGAAAATTTGGTTATTTCTTGTTATTGGCTCTTTTCTCACTCTGGGGACGTCCATGCTTATGATTTTCTGAGAGTTTTCATCTTTTATTATTTGTTTATTTTTGAACAAGGTAACTTTGGACTGGACTAGCTGTTTCAATTCATTAAAATCCTCAATAGCTCTTTTACTTGGCCTATAATGCCCTTGCCCAGCAAAATAAGAAACTTTGTGGCTCATTTATCATATTGTTCTTGCTTTGGGGAGTTTTTGGGCCTCTAGGCATTGTTAGGGAAACTTTTGCAGTGAGATTGTAGCCTTCTGTGTTATCATTCTCATGTTGACTGTTCTGTTTACGTTCCCTACACACTACATCTACCCTATTTGTAAACTAAAAGTTTATTGAATTCTTACTGCAATTCATTAGAATATTATATACTAATAAGCAAATAATTATATAAACAAATAAACAATTGTGGATGATGCTTATAACATTTTATTTCATTGAAAGCGCATCTTTGAAAAACTTAAATACATACATTCTCTCTATTTGGTTTCTGCATTTTAAATTGTTTTGTAGAATTTATAACCTAGCGTTAATTCATTTTCTTTCTTGAATGTAGGAAATTAATGCAGTATTACAGCTATCTGCTGAAGAAGAGCAAGAAGTCATGGATGAATTTGATAAATTGGAAGAAGAGGTTTGCATGGCCACTTTAGTGTCTATTATATGGATTTTCCTTCCCTTTTTGATAATAAATTATTTATTTTTGTCTCCAGATATTTGTTGAAGATTTACCAGCAGCTCCGGTGGAGCCTGTTATAGTGGAGAAGGATGAGGTTTGATACATATTTATCTCTTTTTTTTGTCATTCATCCTCTCATTTAGTGTAAAAGAATATTGCTGGTCATATTTAAATGCTGAATACTTTGTGCTTCAGATTATTGAAGAAGAATTGCCAGACAAAAAGGTTGACGAGATTGTACTTCCTGATGTGCCTAAAACCCCTATACAGGTTGCTGGGCAGAGTTCAACCTATGAAAAAGAAAAAGGTCTCTCTCTCTCTCTCTCTCTTGAAAACTTGGCAGAAGCTGCCAAGGAATTGACTCTCTCTGTTTGTGTGTGATGTCGTGTGCGCACACAATCACACTGTAATTTAGTATGAATCCTACATGGAACTGGGTGAAAAAGCATGGGGGAAGAAAGGAATAGCGTATCTTAACATTACTGTAAATGGATACCGGGTCCTTATTTCAATAAAGAAAAGAAGAAGAAGATTATTGAAGAAATGTGAAATTTTTACCATATGAAATGCATTATCACAGTGAATTTGGTGTTGTGGATGACAGTGCAGTCCCCAGAACTATTTTGTGTTGTGCCCAATTTGGCTGTTACCACTGTTTAGTTCCATTTCTTTATAGATATGCTCTTTACTTTTAATAATATGCTAATGTAAAGCCAAGTTGTTTGAGAGCTGGAGATGGTCAGTTAACTATGATAAGTTGAAGTCAAATTTTCATTATGTGATTTCTTGACCAAATTTAGTTCATGAATTTACAGTCTTGGAAGAGCCCCTTCCTGCTTGAAGAAAGAAAAATGCTTAAGATGAGAATGATTTGCCTTGAATTTTCTTGAAACTTCTGTAAAGTATGCATGAAAGAAATTGAGATGTTCTTCCCATCCATTTGTTGACTTTCTCATGTAATCTACTGTTATATATTCATAGATTAGAATCCGTTCTGTAGATTTCCTGTTTCATCAAAATTACATCATTTTTGGAGTATTATTCACGTTCTTTTTTATTTGTGGGTAATCAGTGACAGCTGTAAAGTTCATTTTGGTTTTTCTTTTGTAATTGTAAGTCAGGGTTGAGTTCGCATTCTTGTATCGGCTTCAAATGCAAGCAATTGATGAGCTAACATGGTATTTTTCTTTTCGTATACGATGGATGAGTAGGAAAAAAGGTACTGCTATGGAACGTCTTATTATGATCTTCGCTAATACATCAAGCGAACTCTGAACTTCTGTAATAAGATGAAGCATTCCGCCAAAAACCAATTACAGATAATTCCGGAATTCCAAATGCAACTCCAACAGCATTTATTTATTTATTTATTTTCAACAAAAGCGTGTATTCATTGTCCAAAGCATCTCACAACCACAGACGTATACTTCTTTTCCAGTTCAGTGTGGTACTTCCGAATGAAATTCTCGGAAGAAACTTAACAATTAGCATCACTAGGGATAGATGTATGTTATACTTTTGCACAGCCAAGGGAAAATTTAGTATAAAATATTTTTCAAGATACTGTATTGCAACTACAGCAACCAATTCCATGTCAATGCGCAGCAGAGCAAGCATTTCCAACATTAAGAAGAATGTCAAGTTCAACTATTGTCAGCTTATTAGCAAAACAAAGACTCCAAAAACAAGGATTGTAAAGCAAATTGAAGAAAAATTAAATAGCATCAAGGAATTCATGCGAGAGAATCATTTTCTTTAGCTTGTGCCAGAAGTTCCTCTCTGAATCTTTTGATATCCTTCTCCCTTTCCAGTCTTTCCTTCTGAAATACAGAATAAAATTGTTAGATATGGATTTCTAAAATGTCGCAGAAATATTTTGCAACTAAATATTCACATTTAAAACGGTGACCAACAGTACTCATTAAATGTGAAGATCAAGTATTATTGTAGAAGGTAGCTAGGCAAATCTACAGGAGTAAAGCAACTATTTTGCACTACAATTGATTAGTGGTGGAGGAGATCAGATAGTAGTGTATCTAGACCAATATATGCGAGTTATGAGAACATGTAGAAGTCAATACAGAGTTAAATTGTATGATTTGATGAACCTGTCAGCACAAAAATGCGATCTACCCCTTTTAGAAAAGCAAGGTTATGTGCCCCTCACATTAGATGTAACCTATCCCATTATCTCTTATGTATTTTTTTAATTCCCAAACTATCCTTCTCTCAGGGCCATGATGAACTTGAGCTCTCTTTTCATAGTAGATACCTTTATATTTTGTTTAAACATTTGCGTAACAAAGTGGGAGGAATAGGTATAACAAAGCCGTACAATTGCAACTCTTCTTCTTTGCAAGAGATTTACTGGGTAAACTTATGCAAGTGCATACAGAACTTATATTTTCTAACAGATGCATAATGTATTCAATATATTTTAATCGTGGAGGGTTATAATGCCTCCACTTTTGTGTGCCTATATTGTGCCTCCAAAATCCACACCATTCATCATGCATTCCTTTTTATGCATCTAAATCTAGACTATTCATTTTTTTGATGAATGGTGTAGATTTGGAGGCACAATGGAGGCACATAAAAGTGGAGGCATTATAACCCTCATTTTAATTTACATACATCAAATTCTTCTCATCTTTCTAAAATCTATGTTATATTGGTTCCGGTACCAGGGTATGTTGATACTTATCATTTTGGATAGTTTTATGGGGGAGATATTGTTCTAACGTTTTACAAATGATCTCAACATTATTTGTATTGTTACTCCGTTGAAATCATCATGATATCTGTTGTACCATGCCACTTCAGCTGTGACATGTGAAAGGAGAACACAAGTAGAAAATGAAAGATAAGGATGCAAAGATTTTTTTTTTTACTTTTACTAATAGCCTGTCCCAAGCCAAGGAAAAGGAGTATTGTGATAGGCTTGACGAACCAATGTAAAAATTCACACATTCTCATGGAAATAAAACCCAATAGCTCTGATTGGGTTTCATCTGTAGCCTACCAAACTTGTTTGGGACTAGAGACTTTATGGTTGTTGTTGTTGTACTAGTAGTAGTAACCTTGTTCATCGGGATCTTCAGCTTCAGAATCATAAACTAATGCATTACTGTCTTTACTATCGAATGGTTTAAGGGAAGAAGATTCCAGTTCAATAAGAGAATATGATTTTTAACTAACTACTACTCCAATATGACAACAAACTATGAAAACAAGAGATTCAGACTATAGTGCCAAAATGGCTCTGCAATTAATTAGGATCATCTCAAACCTTTGAGCAAGCTTATGTGTAATATAATCTAATTAACACACAGATCTGACAAAGCCTAACTATAACCTAGATTGATTATGGACCCAAAATTAGATCATTTTCTTAACTAACAGCTGAACCTAACCAATCAACAGCGCCGTACTACTCAGGTAAGGACATGACTGAGATATAATACAGTAATAGTCTATATTAATCCAAGGACTTTGCTAATCAAAATCTGAGAAGTAGCAGTACTAAACCACAAGTAAATCAAACAGACTTAATATCAAATTCCAAATCGGACATAAATTACCTGCATTCCCTTTCAAAACCTAGACAATTTTTGGGGGGAGGGAAGAGAGAAAGACCTTTTCGTCTTGGTGAAGAGCGATCCAGACATGGAGTTTATCCATGGATTGCCAGAAGAGAAACGCGCCGAGGCTCATCCCGAAGAAGGTGGCAACTCTCACCATTGTTTCTTCTCTGCTCTCCAAGTTTCTCCCGATTGCAAAATGGGATCTCCTCCTTTTTCCCTAATCCCTTCTCTAATTCTGGAACTTTTGTACATATACCCATTGAAAACATTATATTTTGTGTCACATAATTTATCTAAATAGTATTAATTTGCGTCTGTGTCTTAATGAGGTGGATACGGCTGAAATTAATTTCAGTCCTTGATTAGACTATATTATTAATCTTGATCTTTGATTTTTCTATAGAGATTAAGTATGGCGAACTATTTTGTGTATTTTGTGTAGAGAGCGATTTTATGATGTTTTTTGGCAATTGACAACATAATTATTATATATTATCTCTTATATTGTTCTTTCGTATAAATTGTGTACATTTATTATTATATTTAATGCATTATAAATTGTGATATTTTTATTAATTGTATGAATATCAAAAGTCATGTATGGATTCAAAATGTATATATTTTCATACTATATACGTATATAATATTTCATATTATATATACATATATACAAATTTAATATTGTAAAATATTTATATAAATAATTATGTATTTTGACATCATATACTATAAATCATATTATGTATATATTTTTCGTATCATGCATATATAGTTCATATAACTCACGTGTATATAACTCATATAATTTATGTAATTATTTTCATGTTGCATATATATATATATATATATATATATATATATATATATATATAGAGTCCGGCTAGCATGCTTTCATAAACACTTCGGGTGAAACGCTTACGGGTCAAATTTTAAAATCTAGCGTTCGAAATTTCGATTTAAATAGCTCATTAATTTATTTACATCATAATCTTGTAGAATACTAAATTTTTCTATTTTTAGAATTTTCTAACTATGTCTAATGATTTTTAAATGTTGGCCAAAAAATAATAAAAAATACCTTATTTTCAATGTCAAATAGAGTCTTCTTTCAAAAATCATTAGACATAGTTAGAAAATTCTAAAAATGAAAAAATTTAGTATTCTACAAGATTATGATGTAAATAAATTAATGAGCTATTTAAATCGAAAATTCGAACGCTAGATTTTAAAATTTGACCCGTAAGCGTTTCACCCGAAGTGCTTATGGAAGCACGCTAGCCGGACTCTATATATATATATATATATATATATATATAGATGCTATCGTGCTTCATGAAGTAGATGGATCTCTTGCTTCATGCCTTTAAAACCGTTAGATTGAAACTTTCTAGCCATTCATCTGGGTGCCTTCTTAATATTACGAATGTAATGGTACTATTCCCCTCCTTTAGGTACTCTTTCCCCCTTTATCGCCTATACTAAGTACATGTCTCTCAAACTTCAAGTTTTTCGGTTTCAATTTATCCTTCTCCCTTCTCAACTTAATTTTATGACCGTTCCAGCCTTGTTTTCCTAGAAATTATGAAATAATTTAGAAAGCCATGAAAGATACTAACCAAAAATTAAGCTCTGATACCAGAATGGTGCCTTACGGATCGATCTTCAAACTTCGCAGGCCACTGAGGACGCAGGATAGTAAGAAGATAAGTGCGGAATAGTGAATTTGAAAGAAGAAATTTGAAAAGTTGGAATTTTATTGATACTCAAGTAAGAGAAGTAAAACTTGCTGGTTCTCAGCTTGTTTTGCAACTCTGAATACACAAGGTATTTATAAGCTAAGATACTCAAGAGTCTGGATTCTAATTTACCACATCGGGTGCTCATTGGGCCCCATCGACATGTGAATAAATTGATATCCACAATACTCTGTCTCAAAAGACAACAAACGTCAGTGGATTACTCAGCTAACCACTCAGACAAAGGTACTCGTATAATTGAGCACCACACTCCACTCAAAATAAAGTAAAAGGTGCTCATATAATTGAGCACTACACTCTACTCAAAATAAAGCAAAAAGATGCTCATATAATTGAGCACTACACTCCACTCAAAATAAAGCAAACTTTTGGTGAACGGCTCCAATCCATCCAGCTGTAACCCATTCTTGTAGAACTTGTGTCCGTCCATCTGTAAAGGGACTTCCACTTGCAAAATAAAAGCAAGAAAACACACAATATAGAACAGACTCAACCTAAAAAGACAGCAGTTACCCGTAGGACCCTGCCAGTCTGAACCTTAATTTATTTCACACTAATTCAGCAGCTTATGAACTACTACTGAATTTTTGGACTCAAAAATAAAAGAGGCTCACCATTGCTTCCTAAAACTCTACATTTTTACATTGGATTCAAGGATGAACTCAAGATCTTTTCCAATTCTTTTTAGTTTTTCAAGTTGTTCCTTAAGTTCCCAGTAGTTATCAGTTAAAATACAATCACTGCGTTGATATAGCTTACAGTATTTTTCTTCACGCGCAATAATTGAAATCAACTGTCGTTTGTCCACTAAGGAGTTTCGCACCTGCAGTTTCTTGGTGTCGGACAATCTTTGTGCGATCTCTTGGTATGATTCAAGATTCTAGCTTGGCCTTCTGAGATCTTCGAATATATGTGCATGTTGCTCATCTGTGGAAAGGTTTTCTTGATTCTCTCTTGCAAAGACTGAACTTGTTCCTCCGGTATTGACTGATTGTTTTTCTCTCCATTGCTTAGTTCGTCCAGTACTGGTTCCAATTTCTCCAACATTAGTTCCTGTTTGTCTGTTAGACATTTTATGCTGACAGTAAATGTCGTTAGCCGAGAGAGAGTATTTGCTAGTGAGTTCAAGCGTCCTTCAATATGTTCAAAGTTTACCTGTACGCCTGTACCTGTTACAAAATCAACAAATTTTACCCATCGAACTCTCGAGGGTTTGTTAGATGAAGACTTGTTGTAAAAACTGATTATTGCTTGACAATCCATCCTCAAAGTGATTTCGGATTTATCCAAGTAATGAATCTTCATTGCGGATAAGGTCTCCATGCAAGCATGTATCTCTGCATCAATCGTTGATTTTACAACATCAAATTTTCCGCTAGCATAGGCACAAATTCTTTCAGATGATTTAGGGTCATGTTTCCTGGGTTTCCACTTACACACGCCTCCCCATCCTTCCATGCACCCATCAGTTTCCAAAACAATATAAGCGTCCTCCGGTGGAAGCTCAGATTCGGTAAATTTTGGACTAATTCCTGAATTTTTCTGATAAGATCAATGTCTGAGGCTTTCAAGCGTTTATCACCGTGTGGACTAACTTTCAAGTAGAGAGGTCCTAGTAAAACTCCCAGTTTCGGGATGTAAGATCTGGCGTAATTTAATATTCCAAGCCATGATTTAAGACCTTTCTTTTCTTTGAGTTGCTCAATATCAAAATTGGCAATCTTCTTTATTATATGCGGCTGGAGCTTGATTTTTCCACGATTTATCTGAGCTCCTAGAAAATCGATTTCTGGTACTGCGATCTTCATTTTCGTTGGTGATAAGACCAGACCGTGTTTTTCACATATGTCTAACATCACCTCTAAGTGTTGTGTGTGTTTTTCTTCATTTTCAGAAAATACCAGAATATCATCTATGTATACCGCAATAAATGCCTCTGTTCCTCTGAAGCAATTATCCATTTTTCTCTGGAATATTGCAGGGGTATTTTTCAGACCGAATGACATAACTAACCATTCATACAATCCTCCTGGCACTATAAACGTTGTCCAGGGTATTGACTCAGGACTCATGGCAACTTGATGGAAGCCACTCTTTAGATCAAATTTTGAGAAAATCCTGCTATTACTTATTTTCTTCAGGATTGTATTAATTCCAGGCAAACTATACTGGTCTTTGTGAGTATTATCATTTAGTGTTCTGTAGTTTAAGACCATCCTCTCTTTGCCTTTGATTTCTTTTCCCGTTTTCGGGTCAATAGACGTTCCAGAGTTAACAATGAAAGCCATTGTTCTATGCTTACTTGTACTTGGTCTAATTACTCCAATTTTCAATAACGCCTTGATATGCCTATCAAACTGCTCCTTCATTAATGGCGTTACATGTTTAAGCGGTTTATCCTCTATCGTAAGGTCCGGGTTAATTATATCTAATTTGCAAACGACCTTATTTCTCTGCAATTGTTTAAGAGGATCATTCCCGATAAATCCTTGTTCTTTAAGCCTTGATAACAGGCTACTGAATCTTTTATCAAATTTGGAATTTGTAATTAAAGACTGATGATATAACGCATTCTGAATTGTTATATATTCGATTTCATCTAATCCCAATTCGTCAATTGCAACTATGTGGGCAATAGTTTCTGTTGTGGTTTGAACAATTGTGACATTTTTATAGAATGTAATCACATTGCCCTCGATTCTAAGACTGCCTTGCATCGATCTTATGAAGTTGCATCCTATCAACATTTGGATACCGTCTTGCATACCCATTGGAAAGCTATATGTAAAAGGAATCCTGAATTTATTTTCTCCAATAATCATTTGTCCTCCTTTCAGCCTTTTATTCGCAATTTGAGTTGAATTAACTCCTGTGATTTGAACAGGGTATGGGCTAGGTTCAAGAGCTTCTTCTGGAATTGCTGTTTGATCAATTGAGCAATTTGTTGCACCAGTGTCCAAGATAGCTCTTATTTCAAATGGTTTTACGTTTGGGATTTCAAACGTAACTATCAAATTGTATAGACGGTTGAATATTCTTTTCTTTTCATGGTGTGGTGTAGAGGTTTCGGCTTTGTAAGATGATTCATCAATTTCAAATAGAACGTTTCCCGTTTCATCTTCCGTTATATCTTCTACCTCTATCTTTTCTTGTGTGGAGAGATTGTTAAAATCGTTTGTCAAATCTCTGATTAGTTCATGTTCTCTTAACACTTGTTTCAACCTCTCGTTTTCACCCTCAAGATACACTATGTAATTTGTTAATTCTTTAATGAGTGCATCTTTGTTGTTATAAGGTCTCGATTGTAAGGAAACCTTTGGTTTAACTTGTATCCCAAAATAAAACGGGGCGCATAGTGAACAGATTTGCAAACCACATTCTTCACAGCTTTTACCGTATTTCGGTTTAATGGTAAGTTTACAGAAGCTGCAACTGCTTTGGACTTCTGTATCATTAAAACTATGCTCACATTTTTCTTGGTTTTCGGGTAATTGTATTTTACTCCTCCACCCGAAATCAGTTATTTGTAACATCAAGTTCGTTTCTAATGGTAAATCTTCTATTGCCGTACGTACTTGATATTTAGTTCTACCGGATTCTCCTTCAGATACACTGCAAATAGCATCACTGTCCGGTTCATTGAGATCAACAGAGACAACATCCAGGTCATCTGGTAAATCAAGGTTTTCTATGACCGTTGCTCTGACTAGATTGCCGTTTTTATTTCTACAATCTTTGGCAAAGTGATCTTCTTCGCTAAAAATAAAACATTTACACTTTCTAACCCTATTCGAATGTTTTCGCTTGAAAACCCTTACATGTGAATCATGGGGTTTTCCTTTATAATTTTTGGCTTTCCTCAACCCATACTTCTTTCTGTTATTCTGGTAGTAACCAGGGATGAGTATTTTACTATAAATTGTTAAGTTTTTTAAACTTCGTTGTAATGCAGCCTTCTTACACATTTCGGCTAGATATTGATAGGAGAAGTGTATCTGGGGAATTATCCCAATTGTGTTGCCAGGGAATTTCCTTTTGAAAGCTTCTTCGAGTTCCTTCCCTATAAGCGACGGCATTTTCCTAAAGAACTTCTCAGATAATTCGGGAGATAAGTAAATCCTCCTCGATTTTGCCGCTAGAACTTTGAAATCATTCATGTAAAGAAATAGGTCCTTTACATGTTCGCATGATAATCTCTCAAGGTCTTGATACGCGCGATCCTGCTCATCTATAGTCCCTTGGTATGGATCTTCTAATATTAGGACTCTTCTTATTTGTGAAATAACATTCTGCGTATCATCAGCTATGGCCTCTAAGTTTAAGTATTCAGCCTCAAATGCCATATGCCATTGTATACAGATCTTCTTCTCAACTTCACCTAATAAGTTTTCGATGAATTGAATTTTTGTTTTGTTACTATCAAAGTTTCGCTCACTTATTAGATTTAGAGTTATGGATTTCCATCTGGATATCACATCGTTGTATAGGCCAATGTCTTCTGGTAAAACTAACATTGCGCCTTGTTCTTGCATTGCTGTGGGCAAGTTCCATTGTTCATTCTGATGTCTCCCGATACCTCCGGGTAAGCCTCTGGGTCTTTGCGTATAACCTCCACTACCTCCTGCTTCATGATCATTTCTAAGGCCTCTTGGTGGATAATTTCTTAATCTCATAGTTGGCTGAGGTGGTATGTTGTAATTGGAAGTTATTGAGGATGATAAAGCTTTGTGTTGTGTGGTAGGTTTATCAAGGAATTGTTTTAGGATTGGATAATCAGTTTCTGGATCTTGGCCTAAAACTTATACCGTTTCTGTTTTAAATTTTTCAAAATTTTCATCGTCATTCCCACCACCTTTCGCGAAAGGATTCACGAAATCCTCTTCATCATTTTCATCTTGGTCCCATATAGGTTCATTATCCCATATAGGTCTTTCATCCTCTGGTTCTTCTTCTATATCTTCAGCTAGACTAGCTGTTAGCTTGATAGACTCCCAATACGTGTCTTCTTCCTCATCGTTTTCTTCAACGTCTGACACGTTAACAAATAGTACCAGGGCAGTCTCTTGAGTAATTTCATCATCAGATAATTGTTCTTCATCGTTTGTACCGACTGATGGTTCCTCATTTGGCTTTGTAGCAGAATAATTCTTGAATTTTAACAGTACTGAACTGTCTGATCGTGTACGAATAACAGCTCCTTGAGGATGTTGTACCTCTGCTACATTGGGTGGTCTAATAACCCATTGTAAACCTCGTAAATTTTCAGTTGTGTGTGATCGACCGGGGATTGCCTGGACACCTCTACTAGCTAAATAGTCAGATACCCTTTGTACGTTATATCTGAAACTAGTGTAACTAGTATTTGATAATCTACCAATCAATGATCTTGTTAACAGCAAATTGCTTTCGTCTGCTTGTCAATTCTCATACCCATTAGTTTGGACAACTAATTGAATATGGTTAAAGAAATCTGCTATACTAAGCATGATATTGGGTGCAAGATAAGCCAATTGGGTACCGGCTGTTAGGTCCATTTCCATTGTGCCAATAATTGACCTGTCATCTGCCCATCTGGTGTCTCGAATAGCAACCAGTGCGTTGACGCTTGCGTTTCTGTGATGTAGAGTGTACAGCCTAATCATAATTAACCCAATGTGCAAATGTTGGAGGCCTGACCTACGAATTTCTTCATAGCTTTGCTGTGTGATGAATGGCAACTCCAACTGTTGTCCACCCGTTGTCAGTATTCTCTGGTCAGAATAATGTTGATAAACCCGATGTTGTGTAGCTGTCCAGCCATCTTGATACAACGTTTCTGCTGGAACAGAATGCGCTCTTCTAAATTGAGATACGTCTAATTCTGTGTCCGAGTTTAGTTGTGACTCTAGACTCCTGTTATACCCGATTTGTCGCCTTCCGGGTAATCTTCTTGAGATTTCCTAACGTAATCTATGACCACGTCTGTAGTTTTTTATTTGATCATCTATTGTTGGAGTCTGGTTTTCATTACGGTTGTTCTGTTCACGGTTAGATATAGACGGCCGTGGTTCCGTAATGGTTTTCGTATGTGTTCGGTTCATTTTTAAGAAGACGAGGACTTCTTCTTCTCTTCTTCAAATATTTTACGTGGATCTTTGAACACGAAAAAGGGTACTTCTTTCTTTTTAGGTCTAGGGACTGGTTCTCCTAGACTTAGCTTATTTAGACTCTTTTGTAGATCTTCGATTGTATTTGTGATATCAGATTTTGTCCTAGCTGACGCTTGTTCAGCTACAACTTTTCTGATATTATGGATGGTTTCTTTACAATCTTCAATTCCTTCGTTTATCTTAACCAAGAGTTGTATTATTGTGTTATTTTGCTTAATTATGGTTGATGTGCCTTTTGTTGCTTCAGTTGGTTTCACAAAACCAACCGCGGGTTCTTCAATTTATTCAGTTGCTTTTAACGCTTCCAAGTAGTTTGAGCTCTTTTGTGTTATTCTCCAGTCGCTCATGTATCTTAAAATCCGATTAAGTATGTGTTTTACTGACTTTCAATTTTCAAGTTTTCTAGGTCTGCAGTTCAGAATTGGTCATGATGAAATCGAATGGTTGAGAATATGTGAAGCAAAACTCTCTTTTGCTTCTTGAAGCATAATAGCATAGCTATATATATATCGTCTCTTTAGTTGAGCGAAGCTCAAATTTCAAATCTAGTTTATATAATGTCTGAACTGTATGTAAAGTGAAGTCAAAATAATTTTCTTTTAATATTTTTGTCAAAAGGAAAATTATAATATCGATGCAGAAAATAAAAATATTAAAAATATATTAGTTTGAATTATAGGGTCATATGAAAATTGGTTATTTGGTGACCATAAGCCAGTATGGACCTACTAGTCCTTGTAAGTTGTAACACATCTGCTTCTCTTGAACTAGTATTCTCTACTGATTTGTTTCTTCATTTTCTGCAGAAATAGATCTGAATCATCAGATTAAAAATCAACGTTTAATCGTCATTTATTTGATTCAGAAAAATTTCTTATATTATTAATCAAGACCGATAATCTTTAATTCAACGGTTAATCAAAAGTTCACCTCTCTGCAGAGATAAATATTCTGCAGATGATTTTGATTGTGCTTCTCTTGCCCTTTTATAAACCCGAACAACATTTTAATTAAGAAATTTCATATCTTTATACGAGCAAGTCTGTTATGGATTATATTTTGAAGGGCTTAGTTTGTTCTGACTTCTCTTTTTGTTAATTTTGATGTAACAAACTCGGAACATCCAAAATTATTTTATATAGACTATTAGATCTTTGGATTGGAAATGAATGGTCTCTATTGCTTACGATCCATTAGAGAATTTACCTCTTTATAATATTGTACTTGCGATACATTTTATTTTCTTTAACAATAAAGTTTTGGATGTCAAACTTTTTATTTTTTTTCATCTGTCAACCAAAAAGCGATATATAGTTTCTATCATTGTAGTGACCAAAACTATTATCAGACTAGGGATGCAACGAATCATACCCACCGGTAGTTTGCATGACCCATATCCAACCTGCATGTCAGAAATTATGTACCCGACCTGTCTGGCCTGACAGAACGGGTATTTAAATTAATGCCTGACCCACCCGTGAATATTTTAGCCAAACCTACGCCTGCCTTACCTTGCCCGCTTGTGCCCATACCCACCCATACCTGCCTATACCCGCCAATGCCCGTACCAGAGCTGTATTAGAACTAAAACTGTACTAGAACCAAACCCATACCTGCCTACATCCACCATCTCATAAACACATTCCAAAGCATAGATAACATTACCAAATCCAAAGAGACTATGTGCAAAAAGAAATTTTCAGAAAAGAACCTGCTCACACCCCATCCTTTATATACACAATATTTATTGGATAATTGTGATTCAACCCCAAAAGTTACAACATAGGCAAAAAGAACAATTAAATAAAACAAACATAATAATTAACACACTGGATATCATACTTAATAGCACAAAAATTAGCATGCATTCCTACATGCTACAATCCATGCAAAATTAACATCTAGCCACCTGCAACAAATCTGATGCTGGAATAAAAAGTGATGCAGAAGCATGTAAGCTGCTTCTCCTTTGAATCTAACATTGACATTGTAATCGTGTATGAGCCCTGTAGAAAGAACAAAAATCATGAAATATAAAAATTAATATAATATAATATCAGAATCAATTAAATAAACTTTTCTCTACTGTTACAAGGATATCAGAATCAATTAAATTAACCTTTCTCTACTGTTGCAACCATCTCTACTATTACAAGAATATCATAATCAAATTTTAATAGGAATCTGATTCAACTAAATTGTAAAATAAACCTCAAACTTCATCAAACAGATAAGGCTCTTAAGTAAGAAATCTAGATGTAACGTATGATGAAAATTTTAGTATGAATTGAACCTTTTTAGTAGAAATAAGATGTAATAAAGATTAGCTAAGAAAATTGATCAGCTAAGAGCTGATTGTGCCAATATTTTAGACTTTGTTTTAAAATGGTAACAAAACTAGCGCATACAAGATGAAATTATAGAAAAGAAGAGAATATACCTTATAAATTACTTAGCAACTTGAAGAGTATATTTGACTCCTCCTGAGTCCTTTAATTTAATTTTAGTATGAAGTGATCAACTAAGAAAAGAAAATAAATACTTAAAGGGTCATGCGCTACCAAAAAAACAAAATTACTGATCTTTGAATACTGATCTTTTATTTGACCCTGTCATTTACTCATTTACCAGAAAACGAAAGAGAGGTGTAAGGACACTTGACATGTATAATGTATTGATCTTTGATTTACGAAGCAAGTTCTGAACTAAAACTCCAAAAAAATGATTGATTACATTATTGATATACAAGACTCGTCAAGATTATTGAACAAAAAATTATACCTGAAGGAGATGATTGATGACTGATGAGGAGAGGGACTGAGGTCTGACCGTCTGAGGGAGGAGTCGTTCGGAGATCAGGCAAGGAAGATCGATAGAAGTCTTGAAGATCAAGCTAAATAATTGAAAATAAAAAAAACACTCAAAAATCAATCTAAGCAACTAAAAAAATACAGAAACAGTGCAGAGAGAGCTTAGTTGGTTACCAAAAAACTCAAAGAGGCGAGAGTGGTGTTGTGGGTGGTGGCGATGGTGGTGACAGATTGGCGGAGTGGTGGTCTCGGCTCCGAGGCGAAGATGATGCACACAAGCACAACCAAGTAGACCTGCGGAGCACATAGGGAAAATGGTGGTGGACTGGTGGTGGAGGCGTGGAGTCGGTATGACCTGGCGGAGATGGGAGATCGGCGATGGCGAGGCGCCGCTATGAGACAGAGAGAAACGATAGAGAGAAGAGAGGTCGCGACTCGCGAGTTAGGTCCTACCTGGGAAGGTCTTTTTTAAACCTAGATTGAATGATGAGATTTATTTTGAACCTATATCCAACGATCAATATTTATCCATCAGGTAACCTATGGGTTTTGAGTAAATACCTGTGCCTGATCTGACCCGGGTATTTGCCTGGCCTGACCTGACCCGTTACAGCATCAGGCAATACCGGGCAAGGTAATGGGTAAGGCGGGTATAGACATGCAAATGTGTATATGGGTATTATTGCCATCCCTATATCAGACTGCATATATAAAAGTCTTGCATCTTTTTTTAGCTTCCATTTTGCGTCATTCTCATTTTTATTCTTCTTTGAAGTTCCTCACAAAATTAGTGATTATCTCTCAAAATTAACCATTCAATTAGCTTCTGATACCTTTATAAACAATATTATTAAAATCATAAACCGATCCTACAGCCGTGTATGAAAGTAATAAGTCGACTATAAGAGATGTACATTAAAATTATTCAATAACATAGATCTTTTCAAGCAAAATATCTTTTTATTTTTATTTTTATTTTTATTTTTATTTTTAGTTCATTGTATGTATACTAACAACACACAAATTGAACCCCATAATTCTCTCATGAAGATGTTAGAAATTATACTAAGGATAAAGTACAATAGCGAAAACACACGAATACAAGAAAAACCACTTAAAGAGTAATTTGATCACAACTCAAATTCTAGCAAGCAAACACACAAGATTTGCAAGAAAGATAACAAAGAGACTGAGTCAGTGAGTGAGAGAGAAAGGGAGAGAGAGAGTAATGTGACGCAAGATGTAACGTGGTTCGCAATTTGAATATGCTTACATCCACGGGTCCTTCTGAATCCACACCGAAGCTAAACTTACTAAACAAGAGTATTTACAACTTCGAAATCCAATGGCCCTTACAACACAATGATCTACTTTGGATCCAATTTAGAAACAATGAGGCACTTAGAATCAAACTAATCAAATCAAAACAATTACAAAGGATTTCAAGTATATTTGGTCGAACAGAGAATTAAACAATAGAGAAGGCTAAAGGTGCTTTGAGCTTTCTTTGAATTCTAGAATGACCATAGGTAATTTTCATTTGAAAATCTGAAAAGAGTTCAACACCTTAAATAGCTTGTACAAATCAGAGTAATTCTTTCACGCATCAAATCGATACCAAGTCGATGTATCGATAGGGATCCAATTCTGGTGATGGTCCTCTCGGACAAATCTCTCTTATTCAGCCATTTTTCAAAAAGAACTAAGAATGATAAATCGATATATCTATAGGAAGATCGATATCGATGGCATATCGATATCAAAACGATATATCAATAGCTTTATGAACTTGGCAACCATTCTCTTAGTATGTTTTGTACTTAGTCAATTTTAACTAATCCTGATTATATCGATACATCGATATGGGCAATCGATGTATCAATATACACGGTATTGCACTGTTTTGATTTGTTTGACTTGATTCTAAAACCGATAGTCTTGGAATTTGAAACATAAAGAATAGAAAAATTATCATATGCTCCGTCTCAAACATCAAGTGGTAATGCTGTCTTGCCTTGCCATGCTTTGTCTTGCTTATCATGTGTACCTACATAAACTTTATGTTAAATTACATGTTGTTTTTCAAGTTGTCGAACCACCACCTCACTAGTTATTTTCAAGCAGAATCTATTAAACGTACAAATCGTATTATTATTAAAACATTCCAACTCATCCACATCAATGACATTAGATTATTGATATAATCAATCATAAAACGATGCTGCATAGGATGTTAAGAACTAGTTGCTACTAAACATTATGAATTTAAGAAAATAACGTAAAAACACATACATATGCAACTAATTTTCTTCCTCAGAAGGCCCATGGACTTCCACGGCAAATGTGCTCTTCTTCCTCGGGTCTGACTAGTCATTTCTTATATTAAAGGCCTCACGAATTTCCTCTGGCATCATCTCGTCACGAAATACTCTCCTGTATTTTTTTGCAGCCGAAGACTGCATTTTGATCTAAACTTTCGAATCACCGATCAACGATTTTGATTTAATAATACAAAAAAATTCTGAATCATATCAACGACGATGAGCGTTGATATTTATTGCTGCACAAAAATGCATCAGAGAATACGATTCCGCAACGTCCCCTCCATCATGTCGTCCACCTTTTTGTCAAGTCAAGTTGAGCAAATCACGGATGTCTAGATAATTAGCAGCCAACACAAGATAGAATAATGTTTCGTTATGAATGTCCAGAAATTTGGCATCCCATTGCTTCAATTCCTTGGACGACATCACTTCACACATCTCAGTCAAAACTCCCCTCTTCCACCTTCCGAGCCTTCTCAACTTAGGTGGGTGTGTTTGTTGCCTTCTCCATCACCAGGTGCAGAACCACTAGCGTGGAACCTAACTCGGTATTCTGATTCCGTCCCTGTCCGTCACATTGATATGTTTAACATAGTACTCGAGGACCATCGTGAGCCGTGAGGATCCTGGAATGAACGCTAGGTAATTGGATGGGGTTTTCGGCACGAATCTTTGATAAGATGACATATTGTTTGAGACTGCATCACCACAGCCTCCGACACTACGAACAGTTCTTCGTCGGAGCTCTTGAGGATGACCGTTTTCACGATATTGTGATCTGTCATTAGCTTTACCTTTTGTATAAGTGAGAAAAAATGTGAGCAGAGAGAATAGACGATGCTTTATGTGGCCATGGGCATAGTTATTAGTATCGTACGATACAAGAGACGTATCGTACGATACGAGACGAGTCAAAAGCATTTTGATACGTACCGTGCTTGTGTATCGGAGGACCACCGTATTGACTGAATCAAAGCGAGACGGAGGGGGTGTATCGCGAATCGCTATGAATCGCGTATCACTGCGATTCTCACACGGACCAACCAGGGAACGAGATTTGCCTTGGGATGATAACCCTCGCCTTTTTTTCCTTCTTTACGACACCTCTGCCTTTCCGATAGGTTAGTTTCCCTCCTTTTCCAAACCCTACACCTCCTATTTGGCGCCATTGCTGGATCACGATCCTCTCGCCATCGCCAGGTAGCCAAACCAAACCTCCGACGATTCTCCATCTCCAACGATTCTCCATCGCTAGGATATCTCGCGATTCTCGACATCGGCATTGTTGATCTCCATCGTCAGGTACTGCTCTCTCTCTCTCTTTCACATAATATTAACACTCGTTTATTTTATAAAGAGTTGAAAGAGAGTTCTACACAGAGAGTTGAAACTTCTATTAACACTCGTTGAATAGAGTTGAAACTTCAATGAAACACATTTAATAGAGTTGAAAGAGAGTGAATCAACTTTAATTCTTTTAATTTTTTATGCTGTCAATGGCATGACATTTAATATGTTGTATTGCTGTCTTGGAATGAGATAGCATTTAATATGCTGAATGGAATAAGTGACATTTATTTATTGAATCAAAGTTACAGCTCGAGTAATATGCTGAATGAGATAGGATCATAACTTTTTTGGTTAACAAATATGTTAATTTGTAACTTATTAGAACATGATGCTAGATTGTTTTGTTGATTACTACAAACAAGGATTGATATTCATGTAAATATCTTAATATGAAAGAAATTTACATCGATATCAATTGACACTTATCAATAGATTTCAAATTACGATGATTTTTTTTTTTCATTTTTAGATTTTTTTGTTAGATAATAATTACTATAACTCCTTTTGGTATTTTAAAAATAACTTAGCTTATCTTAAACGATACGATACGATACACGATACACGATACGATACACGATATATTTTACGATTCAACAACTATGGCCATGGGAAATAACATCACCTCGATATAGAAAGTCATCCTAAAGACCAGAGAAGGATTATCGAGAAGCAGGAAAGATAGAGGAAGATGGCAGACAATGACAGCATCGACATTGTGGGGAATTTGGAAAGAACGTAACTCAAGAGTGTTTGAGGCAAACGGACTTCGACGAACGCCAATACAGCTGGCAGAGGCAATTAGGCAGGAGGCGATGTTATGGACACAATGCTGCTGAAGGAGACTGCTAGTTGCATGCAAATGGGAGAAAGAATGGGACAGGGATAAGGCAGGTTAATGGGACCATGATGGGGTTTCATTGGATGTAAATTTCTTACTGTTGTATGGTTGATAGACCATGATGCATAGGTGTATTAGAGGAAGTGTCACATGACAAGTATTTATTTTAATTAAGTTTTGACAGCTGCTGCCAAGTTTTCAAAAAAAAAAAAAGAGAACAGACGATGAAAGAGGAAAGAGCTTTGGTTGCAAATGTGTGTTGGGAGAAATGACCCCTGAAACATGTTCATATATAGGAATATGTTGGGTGTCTAATATGAAGAACAATTACAAAATAGTTTAGTTTCATTTTGTTCACGAAACAAAATTTTATTTCGTTAATTATTTTGTGTTACAAAAATCGTTTCGTTTGTGCTTAGTTTCGTTTCGTTTCATCACGAAATAATTTTATTTCGTTAATTATTTCATTTTACATAAATCGTTTCGTTAATCATTTCGTCTTACTTTCATGACGAAAAAAATCATTTCGTTTTCCCAGAAACAGGATGCATGCACTGGCCGCCGATTACATTAAGCGCAAAAAAAGAAAAAATATCGGATGTGCGATGAAAATTTTCCTTTTAATTAACAATCTTTTAATTTAGCTCATAAATAAATATAAAAAAGTAACAACTTAATGCATTTATTTGTTTCTTTAATATTTCTCCGATTGGGTTTTGGTTCTCTTTCTAAATGAGAAAATAAAATATAGCAATAAATAAATAAAATAACATTAAAATTTTAATCGCATAATCATATCATTTTTTTAGTTGTAATACTATTAAATATATTATTTTGAATCAGCATGAGATGTTACCCTTCACGGTACCTTGTCGCACTGTATCGATATGTATTCGATACTCGGATACTCTTTGGAATACGTATCCGATAAGCCACGTGACATATCCATGATGTGGTGTATCGAGATTGGTGTATCCGATTGTTTTAGATCTACGAATTTGATCTCCGATATGCCTCGATAGGTTCCAAAACTCCATGTGACAATTATGTCTTGTAAAATCACTGATAATTTTTGTTATATCACTAGAAAAATGAGTGAAACATAAAACATAGAAGAAGATTCAAATCCAAAACAAGTTACACTATTAATTTTTTATTAATTTGTTTAATAAATTCTAATATTATTAATTATTTTTAATTAAAATTTAATATATATAGCCGCACCCGTATCTTACAATTTGTGAAATCACCGTATCGCCGCACCCGTATCGTATCCGATACGATACCCGCACCTGCACCCGTGCAACACAGAGTAACTATAAAAAAAACGACAGACAACCCATATACATCCGTAGCTAATATAGCCAGCCATTCATCTCAATGTTTATCATTAGTTCATATTTTTAGAGGTACAAAGAAATGGCTATTACAATTTAATTCATTAATAAGATATCAAACATACATATTGGTTTTTGTTAGTTTATGTTTCAGTAACAAATATAAATTTGATCAACATTTGATTCCGTTGTTGTCGCTTGAAATTCGAAGTTTTGACTATGTTTGTGCAAAAATCATGGAAGTGCCTCGATATCGCAATCTAAATTATTTTCAATGATTATCTTTTGTTTATGAAAAATGTTTTGGCGATACACACTATCTATATGCGCTTTGTTATGCACGTTAAGCATTTTGTCACGCATGTTATTTCAGTTCGGTTGCACGTTACTTTATTTTAAAAAATTGTTATACATGTTAAGCGATTTAGAAAGAAATTATTAGTCTCAGAATATCATCTTGAGCGCTCAAAATAGCACTCCGCTTTTATCCTGATACAACACTGATATGAAGTTGTTGTTTTGGTGGCACAGTTACTTTCAGGAACAGTTATTTTCAAAATTAGAAAGTTGAGAACAAGAGAGGAGCAAGAATGTATAGAATTCTAAATGTTTCTCATGATTCATCAATCCGTTACACTGTACAGATGAATCTAATTTATCAACAGCTTAAGTTGAAGACAAGTACTAGAGAGTAAAGATGTGACGCAAACAAATCGATGCAATCATCAAACAGGTATAGGTACATGATAAAAGTTTCAATCAGACGTACATACATTTGAATCAGGTCTTCCATTCCCTAATATTTTGAAGCTCTGGCCTGATTAAAATTTCGACTTCTTTTGAACTTTCTACTATTTAAAGACATAATGATGTTAAACTTGCTATTATTTTAATTTTCTTTTCCAAGATGCGACCAAGTTAGATCAGCTGGTAAGATCAGACCAATAATAAAAAAAAGTGCAGCCTTTCATAACTAAGCCTGAAAACAGACAAAAATTCTATTAATGGCGGTACTTCACTAAGACTAGCGATGCTGAAAAAAGAATATAAAAATCAAACCATAAATAATCCGAATTTTTATAAAAAATGCTAAAAAGCTCTAAAGCTCTAGCCAATTTCAGAAACCAAAAGGAAAGAAATAACTCCCACATACACACAATACATATCGGAGCTACAATTAGACTTTGAAATAAGGATGCAAACAGTACAATTCTACAATACATACAGAATAGTGACGACCCAAAATGAACTTTAAATAGTTGAGAAGTACTCATACTTCTTCCATAATTTTTATGCCAACCCCCCCCCCCCCATTTGACTTCTCCTTTCTACCAGCTACTTTACAAGATGGTCATTTAGTTTTACTCCTAAAAGCACCTAAGAACACAGAATGAGTCTAGTTCTACAGTAAAATAGAAACAAATATACAGTCTTTTCTAAATAGGTTGATACACCAGTCCCCCCACCATCAATAGCCGAGTTGGTGCAAGCCTCTTGAATCTATATTTGCCTTCACAGCCTGTCATTATTAACCAGAGATTACTGGTAGGTTGTTCACATATTTAACCTAGGGTCATTACTTATTATATCAGTCAAATATTACATTAAACTGAAATATATAAAAAAATACATCCAAAATCAGAATGAGGTGAAGTGCAGGGTGCTCATGTAGACACCCTTGTAGTACTTTATAATTTGCTCAATTGGTCAAGGATTTACATTAGCAATCTGGTCCAACAAGATCCAGTTAGAATAAGCTTGTATGTCATCAAAATTCTGAAATTTTCTCAGATTATCATGTGCCTAAAAGAAACTGGGGATGTGATGCAAACTCGTGAAACTAAGAAAAAACACAGATTGCAGCATGAACCTTCACAAGCCGCCTAATGTTTCAGCATTCCATTACAGTGATCTAAGTTTTTAATGTTTGCCAAATTAATCCTGGAGTAAAATATACTAAATGGATGGATTTATGGATGCTGATTCAGGACCAATGTTTTAAAATGCAGTTTCAATTTGCATGTGCTTGACCACTGCATAGCGCAAATATGATATGCGGTACGATATGCAGATAGTATATGTGGTTAACACTCCATAGAGCATAGATGGTATACATATGACATGTGGATAGTCATACTACATAGAGATGTACACTCTGAAAAGAATGACAAAACTTACAAACTAATAGAATCCTATAAACAATTTTTTTTCCAAAAAGTAAGAAAATGGCAAAATATTAGTATAACATTAGCTTCATTAGTTTATAAATTTATTCATTTCATCTGCCCTAATATGATGACAATTAAAAAAAGGTAGTTCTATGCATGAGGTCATGCATTGCGGAAGCATATAAGGTCCATGCAGCCACATTTTAAGACACTGTTCAGGAGAATGGCATCAAAGCCGAAGTCAATTTTATCAATAAATATCACCAATTCAGTAGTGACACACATCCACTTAAAAATATTTTTCATTCATTTTAACGTCCATATCACCAATTCAGTGCTAATACTATAGTGCATTTTTACCCACTTTTTATGCAGATGTTGGTAATATAACTGACATGGTATCAATTTACAACCTCGGGTTCCAAAAAGGGTGCCCTGAAACTTTAGGAACAAAAATGACAAAAAAGACGATGTTTAGACAATATCTAATCCACTATTCTTAAGTAAATTGTTAGATGTGTGCTCAGCTATTCTAAATTGCCACTAACCCTTTTTTTTGCTACCTCTCAACTAAAGGTTGTGCTAGCTGGAACAGCTAGGTTAGCACCAACCTTGCTAACCTGCTTCCCAATCCAAGCACACATAGCAAATAGCCAAATACTAGAATTTATAATTTTCTGTCAGGTTCTGTGAACAGAATCACATCGATAATCTATATCTATACTATTTTATAAAGCACCTAAGAAATTGAGTTCTCCATTTGGTCATAGTCTTACTTTTTTTATGGACTAAAATACCCTTCAAACCAGAAAATACTGATACACGATGCTTGATTCTATAAGGACAATAATGTCATTTGTACAAATTATATATGGTAAGTATTATAAGGCTAATTATTTACATATTGAAATCTTCTATGGCATTGCATTTTATTAACTAGGGAAGCAAATGAAAAATTGTGCCAAAATATTTTGAAGTATTAATATTTCCTGTACAAATTAATTTTCAAGCACACATTTCATAGTCGCATTACCATACTAATGTATCAAATATTTTAAACTATTCATTATTTTTTAACTAAAAAATTGGTTAAATGTCACATAATTTTGACTATGACAAAGTAAAAAAATTATAGTAATTTAAAAAATTATAGAATCATACTACTGACCAATATTTCTGCCAACAATTTACAATTACAAGAAATTAACGAGTTAGTTAATTTGTAAAAATATATATATATATATATATAAATATATATATATATATATATAGAGCATGGCTAAAATAATATGCATAGTATACCCTATTTTGTACTATGCGCCCATTTGTATTTAATTTGGTCATTAAATTGATGTTTAAGTTGCTCAATAAATTCTTCATATCAAAATCTTGTAGGAAATAAATTTTCGTGATTTTTAGAGCTTTCTTGCTTTAAATATTTTTTAAAAACAGTCCAGAAATGGCACTTTTGTAGTATTAAATCTGGACTGTTTTTAAAAAATATTTAAAAAATAGCTAGAAAGCTCTAAAAATCACGAAATTTAATTTCCTACAATATTTTCATATGAAAAATTTATTGAGCTACTTAAATCTCAATTTAATGACATATATCTATATGCATAGTACAAAATAGGGTGTACTATGCATATTATTTTAGCCATGCTATATATATATATATATATATATATTTTATTTTTTGATATTTTGGTTAGACTTCAAATCATGAAATTAATGAAAAGGTGCAATATTCAATCTTGCTTTGTAATTTTGTTTTGTTAATTATTTTTTCATGCATTTAATTTGAAGTTCAAAGATCCACATTTACATATATTTTTCAAAATATAATTGATATTTGAGACTGATGTATTTTCTCAAAACTATTATCTTATAAATTTTATGAGACCTACACATGATACAAGAATTAATTTTTATGGAACCTATATCATAATTAGGAGAATTTAAACTAAGTTGTTTTTGTCTGTTTTTTGATAACGTACATTTTACGAAATATTACTATACGAATTGCATAAATAATATCTTTTATTTTGCTGATGTTTTTTTAAATATAGCATTGCAAATTATGCAATGTATGTATAAATCTGGATTACTATCCAAATTTTTTAAATATTTGTTTGAATCTCTGAATTGAATGTGTTAATTCTTTCATTCATTTTCAAGTATTTTACTCTCTTCTCTATTGTTGTCTTGAAAAAAAACCTCCATGGCGTCGTTACGTCGACTCAACAGCTGAGTAGAAGCAATAGGACAGATTCGAAAATAATCTGATGCAACCAGAAAATGTGTTTACCTTCTCAAATTTGGCTAAGTACCCAGTATCATGTATCAAGTAGCTATGTTTGTGCATTCACCCAGGCTAAACCGCAGTGACACATCAGAGGCGTAAGCAATCGTTAGAGAGAGCTTCAACAACCTTATCAAGCGAGATCAAATTCCGAAAAATCCGCTCAAAGAAATAGGAAATAATCTTATGCAAATTTAGCAACCAGAAAATGTGTTTACCTTCTCAAATTTGGCTAAACTGTTGTGACGCATAACATATGACGCATGACGCATGACGCGTGACGCGTGACGCGTGACGCTTGTCGCTTGACGCATGCCGCATGACCCATGTCGCATAACCCATGACGATGGATGACGGATGACGCATGCCGCGTGCCGCGTGCCGCGTGACGCGTGACGCATGTGGCATGACCAATGGCGACTGACGACGTACGACAGATGACGCATGAACCAAGAAGCATGACGACCCATGACGCATGCCGCATCACGCCTGATGCTTGACGCATGATAACGCATGACGCATGACGCTTGACGCATGACGCTTGACGCTTGACGCATGACGCTTGACGCATGACGTATTACTCATGTCGCATTACGCATGGCGCATTATGTAAGTCGCATGACGTACGACGAATGACGCATGAACCAAGAAGCATGACGCATGACGCATCGATCTTACATAACGCATGAATCATGACGACCCATGACCCATGACGCATGACGAATAACGTATTACACACAACGCATGACAAATCAAGAGGGACATCCCGTAGGAATACAAAGGTTTTGATTAGAGCTGTTAGTAAAGTAACGCAACCAGGAGTTTACACGTCCAATGTAGTGTACCAGGAGGTTCTACAAGATGACTAATATTGGTAAAGTGTAATATGATCTCTTTCTTATGTTAAGTTCCATTTCTTAGCAGATGTGCTTCTAGCATTTTTATCTTTAGTTTTTCTTATGTTAGTATCTTTGAAGCAAACTAAATAATTAAGCTCATGTGATTGTGACACTTTATTTGTTTTTTTTTGGGATTTTACTTGTATGTTATTTTGTAAGCTGTCTGGATCAGTTTCTTTCTTATATTTATGTTGACAACACATCAGTTATACCTAGAGAATCATCGTCTAAATGAAATTGTTGTGCAATGCATGTATATATTATATTGTTATGTAGTTGAAAGATAAATACGCGCGAAAAATTGTAAAAGCACTTCTTCAAGCATTTATTTTTAATACTAATTGACAAGAACACAATTTTGAATATACGTCGAATAATTCACAAAAATGCGAAACACGCAAGAATAGTATTTGATCAAGATGCAATTTAAATGATTCTTTTTCGTTCATAATGTCTTCCGTTGCTTGGCACGGGTACGATTACTAGTATAAAAGAATAAACCAAAAAAGAAAAAGAAATGACTATTGTGAGTTTTATAAAACCATAGATGTTAGTATCTTACGATACGCGATGCATATCTTACGGTTCACTACGAGCCAAAGGACGAGAGATACGTATCTTACGGTTCGATACGAGTAGTGAAATCCAGGAGTGAATCGCTGTTGCCCAACCACCTCGACGATGACGATTGATGATAATAGTGCTAGTGATGGTGATGATTTAGATGATATTGTTAGTTAGTAAAAATGGTTATAGGATCATAGCTTCTTTTGTTAACAAATATGTCATTTTGTGACTTATTAGAACATGATGCTAGGTTATTTTATTACTTACTAGAAGCAACGATTGATATCCATGTAAATACCTAAATATGCAAGGAATATACATCGATATCAATTGACACTTATCAATATATTTAAATTACGATGGTTTCTTTAGTTATTTAGATTTTTTTTGTTAGATACTAATTACTATAATCCTTTTGTTATTTTAAAAATAGCTCAGCGTATCTGAACGACTGACACGATACACGATACGATACAAAATCCACCGATACACGATACATTTTACGATTCAACAACTATGTATAAAACCAACAAGGTAAGGAGATATATCTAATAATTTAAAAAATGCATGTTATAAAACCACTAAATAAAGAACTCAGCAAAGTCTTACCTTAACTATTGTGCGCCCCCATCAGATCCATATGCAGATGAGCTGTCGCTGTCAGAGTCTGCCATATGCAAATACCAAGAAAGAAAGAACATTAACCAAAACACATGGTTTATACTCAGCTGGTTTAATACAGTGTTGACGTTCTAGTTCCATTACTTTGGTCCTATTTTTATTAATAAATTTCAATCCAAGTCCCTCATTAGGTCCAATATAGCCATACAAGCAAACTAAATACATGAATATAACAAGCAAATACTTTTTGTAGAGCATTTGCAAAATGTCATGTTGCAGGAGTCCAGCCCATATATCCTTTTCTTTTACCAACTCGATTTGGAAATTTATGGGTCTAGGACTGCAATGCTGTATTCAATACATTTATCTTTCTTTAATTGCTAAAGACTTCTGGAGTTTCTGCGCTGCTTCATATATGTTTCTTTTTGCAGTCAATATCAGCCCATATTAATAGAAAATAAATGAAACAGAAATATTTTTTCTGAGATTCCACCACCCATAATTAAAGGTTAACAAGAATAGTAGAGGGAGTTACCACTAGAAGAGGATCCAGAATCACTGCTAGAGCTACTAGAACTGCTTGATCTACTTGGATTTTCTCCCTTATTTTCTACTTGAGTCGGAGCACCAGATGTAGCCATATAATTATCATCAGCTAGACACCACAAAATTAAATAAAAAGGAGAACAAATAAATAATTCAGTGCAAGATAGCAGATGACAGTTACAAAGAACACTAATTGTATACAAAACCTCTTTTTGTAGGGGTATTGGGGTACAGCTAGCATGAGGATAAGCTAGCCACTAAATATTGTAAGCTTAACCTCACATTGGCTTAAAACCATGAAGAAATATTGATATATTTAATACTAGCAAAGAATTTATGTTCCAAAATAAACTTCAAAACAAAAATATGGAACATAACTACTTGGTTTGTCAGGTCCATCAAGTTCAAAGGACTGAACTAGTCTCAAGCCAGTCAGAATATTCATGAGGTTAAGCTCACAAACTGGCATAGAAAGCTTATGCTAATACTAGGTTTATTTAAAAACATTTTGGACAAGGGAGTTTATTTTCTTTCTTGTGTTCTCTCCTTGATTCTCAACATAATTACCAACCTGTATAACCACAGTTGTACAGGTTGTCGCAGGTTCATAGGCAGATACCACAAAAAAAAGTAAATTCATTTTCTTCACATGGCAATGTATTCAATTGAAGATATTTGCAAAATATCTATAATACCATCTTACCTTTGTTTGGAGCTTCTCCAGGTGCAGGTTCCTCAACCTACAAAAAGTAACTCACATAAACACAACTCATTGAACAATATAATAATTAATAAGATAAAATGCTGTGCAAAACCAAGAATTACTTTATAATTTACAGAAACCTAGTTATATTAGTGGTCACAAAACAAACGGAAATCAATAGATACAGTGTCAAAGTTAGCAACCACTATCATCTGCACAGCTATTAAGAAAAGTTAACTGCACTGCTGTATCAAACTGTTCATTAATTCACTGTTAAATGATGGATATATCATAAAAAAAATTTGCACAGCCAGAATTTACTGAACATAAATAGACCTAACCAATCCTATTTGTTGTCCCAAAGTAACAGATAACATCAGATACACTGAAATAAGTTAGTTGTTGCTATCTTCTTTCATCTATTGCGAAAAGCTTTGTGCAATGCTGATTTAATTTTTTTTTTCTCATTACTTCTGTGTGAAACAATGGGATGTCCTAAAATTCCACCTTAAATCATCATCACTGCGATGCATGCATATAAAACTACCAAACAGATGGTCCACCCACAGAAAGTATTGAAAGAGCATGTCGACTTGAATACTCTCTTTCTGTCAGAGGGGTGTTTTTGTCAATAATCACAATCACGACATTACTCAATATTCCTCACAACCTCCCTAAATGTTGTTATTTGTTTCCAACTTCTTCCTATTTGCACCTACATCCTCCTACAATCAATTAAAAAATAATCAAAATGAAGAATAATTGGTGACAAACATACCCTTTCTTGGACATTTTTTTGGGCAACTTGGCCAAGATCCCTCCTAGCAAGCATCGCCAGCTCAGCCTTCCTTTTATTCTTGCTCAAATTCTTCTTATAATTGGTGACAAACCTATCAAGCTCCCACAAAGTCTCAGCATCCATGCTATCGATATCCACCTCTATCTCATCATCATGCTGACTCAATGATAAATTCTTCCTTTTTATTATTTGCACAATAACATCCAACTTTTCTGGGGGTAAATTTTGCAAGTTGTTACTCAACCTTCTCTTCTCTTCAAATGTCATGTCTCTCTTATGTGGGTCTTTCGCCTTAGGTTTCTTCAATGCAGGTGGTCGGCTAGCAGGTGGTAATGGTACCGGAACCTGCACCTGTGTGTAATTACCAGGCTGCTGGTGTAGGGTTGAGTCAGACCTCTCCAGCACCGCTGCAGGTGGTGCTGATACAGCAGGTTTCTTTGGTGGTACTGGGGGCGGTGAGTGGTACGAGAGGTGGTATGTCATCTCAGCATCTATCGAGGACCAACCCTCTTCAAAAATTTGGTTAAGTTGCTCAGCCATGAAATGTACATCCTGCCCTTTTGGGTTATATGTCATGGCATTTCGAAAGGTGAGTCTGACATCCTCAGCGAACTCTCTAGGGGACTTATACCAATTCATGCTCAGACGGGTTTTAATAGTACCCAAATCCATTGGGTGTTTAATAACCGTTAAATAGTCATGCAAACCAAGAGCCACTGGATCAACCGGCTTATTGAAAACCCAGCCGAACTTGTGCTTCATCAATCTGGCAAGTAAAACAGAGCACTTCTTAAATGCATTTGAATAGAGTTTCTTTTCAGTTGAGTTGTAGTCATCACCGGATAGCGAATGCTTCTTACTTCCACTTTTGGATTTTTTGTTAGACTCAGGTGGGGGGATTCTATCCTTAGCCAACAGAAACTCTGAATTGCGGTACAGTTGGTTAGCTTTAGGCATACGCTTCTCCTTTTCAAAAGATTCAGTTGGAAAGTTTTCCGTACCAGAAACCGAGACACTTAACTGGCGGCGGAAAGGAACTGATGCAGGAGCAGGGAATGTAGGGGTCATGACAGGCGCCGGAGCTGGTGCTTGCATGGGAACAGCTGAGGCAGAGGTCGTTATAAAATCTGGTCCCCTCTTTGATGGGAGTTGCCGTGCAACCGGGGTCTCAGGGTCTGTGGCCGAGAATTGGGATTGGGTATACCCGGCCTCAGGAACAACCAGTGGGGGGGCTGCTGAAATGGCGGCAGCTTTGGCTGCCACCTCGAGCCGTTTCGAGAGAATGCGTACCTGTTCCAATTCACTGTTGAGCTTCCGTTTCAGGTCTCTCAGCTCCTGTCTGGACTGGGAAGAGAGGTTTATGGTAACGCTTCTAGACACACCGTTTTGGCCGGAGACATGGGTCCCATGATTCAGGCTGGATGCCTCATCGTCTGAGATGACGACCTGAACGGGTTGGTTCTCCGCATTGTTGACAGGGTTCGGCTCGGCGGGTTCGGCATCCCTGCGGGTCGAGCTGACGTCATCCGTGACAGGAGCAGGTGGGGGAACGGGAACCGGTTCGTTGGTTTGGGTCGGTTTTTTATTTTGGGTTTGGGTTTGGGTTTGGGTTTGTTGAGGCGGGGGTTGCTGAGGCTGTGTCGCGGCGTTGTTAGAAGGGGGTTGTTTGTGGTTCTTGCCATGGGATTTACGGGTGTATACCTTGCTCTCAGCGTATCGCTGGTGTTGCACGGAGCCATCACCGGGCCCCGACGCCATTCATGTACGGCGCAAGAAACCCTAGATGTGGAACAGGAACAAACTGACTTTGGGACCCAAGATTAGCGAAAAGGGGGAAATTGGAAGTTGAGAGGAAATTTAGTCGATTGGGGTTTTAGGGTTTTGCAAGAAGGGAAAAGGGAACCCTGGGAGAGGATCGATCTAGAGAGAGAGAGAGAGCACAGGAGAGAGATTCCGAAGAACGGGAGAGGGGAAGTCGCGGAAGGGATTTCAGAGCAGCTTGCGTCGCAGTTTACTGGACTTCTTGTATCGGATGCGTGTGGAATTACATGTGGCGGGTCAATTATTACTTCAAAGTTTAAATAACTAATTTAGAGCATCTTCATCTGAAAATTTTGGAGTTTTCAAATAATTGCTGCATCAGTTTCAGAAATTTAATCTTCTTTTTTTAATTTTAAATCCTCAATTTTTGAAACAAAAAAGTTAGAATTTCTCAATTTTAAATCATTAATTTTAGCCAATGATTATGTCATATTAAATTTTATAAACTCTAAAGCAAAGTTGCTAAATGAGAAATTTCGAAGCAACATTTCTAAATAAAAGAATTCATCTACATTTCCGAAATTTATTTAGAAACTGCCACATCGAATTAGAAACTTCAAAAATTTCAGAAATGAAAATACTCTTATCCAGAGCTGGGAAATATGAAATCAACGAGTTTTAAACCTTTTAGATAAAATATGGCTAAGCTTCATTATTTCATTTGTAGATGGTGCGTATATTTCGATTTAGAAGCAACAACTAATTAATAATTAAACATTATTTTTTATAATTTTCATCTTTTAGTTTACAAGGGACATACTTTATAATTCAATTCTTATTCTTACCTCCTAATAAAAGCTTCTAATAAAAGGAGATGGAAGTTGTTCGACTGATATGTTGGTCTAGAGTTAATATAGATCGTTGGATTAGTTGTTTGAATAAATGATAACTATTATTTTTTATTCTTTTAGTTTCCATCCTTCATCCTCCTTAATTCAAAGAAAAGAAAACTAATAACAATTGAATGAGTTCAAACTTGCCAATTTTGATTACTTGACATTACATTATATATTTATCATGCAATATTTATCGTATTCTTCAAATTAAATTTTAATCCACCGAAAAAGATTTGAATTAGAGAATAATGCATCAAAATATTAGGAAATACTAAAATTTATTGAAAACGTGATGATTGTAAAAATTTTACAAACTTGCCATGAAAAATAAATTGCAATGCAATCATAAAATATTAAAAAAATAAATTAAACAATAAAAATGAAAATTATCCGTTGCATGGCACATGCTTCTCTCACAAATAACAATATGCTCAATAAAAATATTTGGCTAATTGTGCGCTAGATCAAAATTAACTTGATTGCTCCATTATTTATGAAAAATTGACTTGATTTGATTGCACACTTATTGATAATCGTGAATGATTGTAATTGATTAGTGTTTAATTTTTTTTTCATAGAAGACTCATTCAAAATATTTGTATTTCTCAATTAGTCTTTTTTATTTTAGTTTTTTAATATAAGGAGACCCATTGCTATCTTCGACATTTATTATTTTTCAAATATTTATTATAGAATCATGTGCTCAATAGAGACTCATCGCATTTTACAACTCTTTTTCACAAAAAAAGAAAGAAAATAGAGAAGCCAATAAAGATGTCACATTAATCTTTCTTATCCATCGCTTCATTATAATCATTTTTCTGATCCTTTCCATCATCTTTGTATATGCAATTGGAGAGTCTTTGTACAAGTTTCAAAAAAAGAACATAGAACCAAACTCCATTAGCTCTTCTGTCTCTTGATGCTTCTAACCCAGCCATCTCCGTCATCTTTAGCATATCCAAACACGCCAGGAATAAGATGGATTTTGCGAAACATGTAACAAACCTTTGATGTGTGGATCTCTCCCTTGTTTTGGTACAGACAGAACAAAAAAGAAAATTTAAAAATTAATTTGCATGTAAAAAAATCAATTGAATCTATAATAGCACTCAAGAAAGGGAGTGGGTAGTACCTTCCTTGGCATCAACTTTAATGACGTCGAGGTGACGTGCTTCATACGACCATCTCTCTGATCAAAGAGCGAGAAATGGTGCCTTGGCGATCAATCTAGGGTTTTCGAACTTGCAAGGATAGAGGGAGAGGAACAAAGTGAGATAGAGAACAATGTCTGCCATAATTGTTTTTTTTTCTAATAGAGAGAGAGATAGAGAAAGAGGTGAGCACGAGATCGAGGATGAGCAACGGTGTTGTGAACATGACGAGGCTATGGCGGAGGCGAAGATACTCAAGAGAGAAACTAATGATGGAGGCGGAGGGGGAGAGACAAATCGATCTAGATTTATGGCAGAACAAAAATAGAAATGAATTGTTGTGTCTATCAAACTTCTTTTGAAACCATTATCAATTAGGAATGTACTTGGCCTAGAGTATCAAGCTCTAGGAGCTTGCTTTAAACAATACATAGTCATATGTAGCCTATAAACATGATTGGACCAATCCAAGTATGCAAAAGAATTAGTCAAACGCTTAGTGTGGAAGAAAGCAAGCCAATGAAAATTTTCATGGCAACCAACATTCGACTTGGAGTTGATGAATGTAGAAAATCGGTAGACATCTCACTTTATCGAGCGATCATCGGAAGCCTTCTTTATCTTACCACAAGTAAACCCGACATCATATTTGTCGTATGTCTTTGCACATGGTTCCAAGCATCTCCAAAAGAATCACACATGGTAGCAGTTAAGAGGATCATACGATATGTTAAAGGTACAATTAACTTGGAAATATGGTATGGTAGAACCACCAAACTTGACTTGATAGGATACACCGATGCGAACTTCGCCGGTGACCGAGTAGATAGGAAAAGTACTAGTGGAACTTGCCAATTCTTAGGTAAGTCTTTAGTATCTTGGTCTAGTAAAAAGCAAACATCGGTTGCCCTCTCTACGGCCGAAACAGAGTATATAGCTGTCGGTAGTTGTTGCACCCAAATTCTATGGATGGTGCAAACTCTTAAGGATTATGATTTGAATTTCACCAAGGTACCAATTATGTGTGATAACACTAGCACCATTATGATGTCTAAGAATCCAATTGCACATGCTAGAACCAAGCATATAGACATTAGGCAACAATTTCTTAAAGACCATATGAATTGTGCTTTATTTCCAAATATTATTTCATTAAGAGGGAGTATTAAATTGTTTTACTTGTATGATTGTATATGTGCTAAAATTCAAGTATATTTGTTTGAGCCTTTTGCCTTAATTTGCAAAAAGGGGGAGAAATGAAAGATATGCATCACTTGATATGCACATCTCAATTGGTTTTGCAAATTGCCAAAAGAGAGAGTTTGTTGGATTAAACTCATCTCGTGTTTGATAATTTGCAAAACACATAAAGTACTAACCTTGCATATTAAGTTTTGGTGAAGATGCAGGTTAAAACAGGTACAAACCAATGTCAAACATGCTCAAACATGCCCTGGACAAGTCAAGACATGGACAAAGTATCAAGGAAAGGCTTCAAGTCTCAAGATAAAGCACAACGTTATCATAACGCTTAACAACTCGTTATAACGAGTCTCAATGGCATTATAACGAGTGCCCAAGGCGTCTTAACGCCTCAGGAGGAGAGAGAATGAGCAGATGCTGGATTTTCCCGAGACAAGTGTTACTGTAACGCTCCAGCAAGGCGTCACAACGAGTTGCCATCCGTTATAACGCCTCAGCCATGCGTTATAATGAGTTGCTAGAAATCTGGCCCATAAGTCAGCAGCAGAAGGGCAAAGAGGGAACATGCTCAAGGCATTATAATGCCTTCCAACTCGTTATGGAGTATCATGTAATGTTATGTGTTATTTTCACAGATCCAAGATCCCAAGAAGTGCTCAGCCTATATAAGTGATGCAGAAACGAACCAGAAGATCATCCAAACACTCCTGCCAGCTTCCCAACAGTAATTGAGCACTAAAGAGAGCCTGATTCAAGTCTCCTCCAGCTACCTAATCTAAAGAACGATTATGATAGCTATTATTCTTTTATTATCTATTCGAGAGTATAAACTTTAGCTAATTGTTTAGCCTTTGGTGCATCACATTTGTATTGTCAAGTGGTGCATCTCTGTCCTTGATTGTGTTGTCAATCGAACCTTGTTGCGGTGTATTGAGGTGTTGTCTCGTGCATCGGTTTAGGAGAAGAAGATTGGCTTACTAGTGTTAGAAGAAGTCAAAGATCGTCTCCGCCCCTGTAAAAGATACTTGATTATAGTGAAACAACTCAGAAAGAAGTTTTATTCCGGGAGACCCGTGGATGTAGGCCGAATTTCTTTTGATAGATCGAACCACGTTACATAGCGTGTTCACTTATTCTCATTGCTATCTCTTCACTCACTCACTCTCTCTCTCTCTCTCTCTCTTTAGCTCTTTGATCTTAATTTTTGTGATTTGCTCAATTAGTTCTTGAAATTGCTTACTCTATTAGTTGGCTAGGTGATTAAGGTCTAAGAGATTTAAATTGAATTGTAATTGCTTTCGCACATTGATTTGACCTTAGTCTTGCGCATTAGCAAAAATCCCCCATTACATTCTAACAATGTCATGTGATTAATCGAGTAGGCATGAGACCAATTCTTAAGAACACCCCTTACGAGCTATGGGTGGGCTGAAAACTCAAAATATCCTATTTTAAAATATTTGGCTCAAAAATTATTTTTCTTGATGATTCTCCCAAAGTAACCAAATTTGAATCTAAATCAATTGAAGGAAAATTTGTCGGTTACTCAATGACAAGTAAAGCATATATAATATATATTCCAACATCTAAGATTGTTGTTGAATCAATTAATGTTAAATTTGATGAAAGTGCTAATACTCGGACCGAGAAAGGTAATGTTGATATTGTAGGATTGGAAGCTCCAAGCATGGAGGAAAACACACAAGGACAAGACTCAAGGAGGGCAATAATTTTGGATGAACCGCAACTCAACAATAATGAACAACAAAGAGATGGAGCAACACATGACGAACGAATGCTCTGAATCAAGTAGAAGGCAATAAGCAAAATGTACTCAGTGAAGATGTTGATCAAGTAGGAAACACAACATCATCGCAACAAATTTAATTTCAAATACCTCAATGAAAGTTTTGATGCTTCGAAAGCAAGGAATAAAACAAAATTTTATTCATCTCAAAACAAATGATCTAGCTATTATAAGTGTAAAAACAATATTTATTTGCCTAAATAATTAGAGAATAATATTATACCTTATGATTTGATCTCCAAATCAAATCGAGTAGGGTTGTCTAGCTTAGCAACTTCTTATTCCATATGCCTTGTTTCGTTGGTTGTGCTTAGCTCGTCAACCGTCGAGCCTCCTTAGGTATCCACCGAAAGATTAAAAAAACACTTATGTCTCTAAGGCTAGTAAGAGAACAACAAGTGGTATCTTAATCCTAGTTTCAAAACCTTCTTCAAAATTTCAGAAATTTTAATGGAGTTTTGTCTCAACACATGAGGGAAAAATTGGGAGAGAGAGAGAGACAAATTTCAGCCAAGAGTTTAAAAGCTGAAAATCTGATCTTTGGGTATTAAATCTGCCATAACTCTCTGTAGGTAACTCTAAACGACTTGAAACTTGAACCATTGGATTCTAGACTCAAAGGGCTTTAATTTTCATAGGTCATACGTTCAGAATGGTTGAGGTTTTCCCTTTCAAAATCCTGTTTAAAGTTACCTCAAAAAACTGTCCAAAATTTTCTCTCCTCTTTAATGGAAATTGATTAGGTTTAATGATATACTTCAATATTCTTTTAATTATATCATTACTAATCAATTCTCCTCAGAAATTTTATGGCCTATATTTGGGCTTTGGGCTTAAATACATTAATCATATTAATATCTAATTAAGTCCACAATCCCATATATTAAAATGCCGACATATAAATTAATATCCAATGTTAATTTATATGCATCTCTCATGTGTCAAAATTTATTTAAAATATGTCACACATACATTAAATATTACTAGGATTATTTTACAATATTTTCTTTTAATCTTTCATATGGTGTGACCCTATGGGATCCCATCATTATGGCAATGAAACTAAACATTTTAATTTCATAAATCAATGATACAACTAGCCATGGTATATTGATTACCCAAATGATGTAGATGAAAAAGCATAATGCAAAATCATGATCCTGTAATATTAAAATATTATTGTGTCAATTCCTTGTCTCATGATATCAAAATAATTGCAAGGTAGGAACGTGTCATCCTTGCTAATTATTCTTTCTTGATTTTCTAAAGTTTAATTATGATATGATTAACATATAATCATATTGCATGCACATAATATAAACTTTATCAAGGGGCCCAGAGATATCATCATCTATATCATGTATAGAGGACAATGGTATCTTGATGCGTATAGTCCCTCCGCACAAGTTATACACATGCAGTAACTGTCTATATAACTCATAGTTAAAATGAGCGTTGGACAGTACTAACGATGTATATTTCTCATGTAGGAAATATAAACATCTCAACCCTAGAATTCATGACACAAATGAAATATCAATGACACGTAACACAATCCACGTGATATTTCATTTTTGGGTCTGTCTAGTGTTATACATCCCGTTGTATACACCTGTGTGATTAACATTGACAACTCTTTGTCATATGATCTGTAGAATATGATCATCATCTAATCCGACACACTGATCTTATATTGGTCAATTAGTGTTCCTTGCTAATTACCAAGATCAAGACTTTTAAGAGTAATTATATTTATTTAATTGATGGAATTCTACAATTTAAGTCATCAACTCAAATGATCCACAAAATATAATGACTCAAGGAACAAAATGATAAAATCATTCATTAATAAACTAAAATATCAAATATATGATCTGGATCTAGGACACCAACACTAACACTCAAGACCTAAGGGAAGTAACTGATCATCCTCTATCTACTGTGATTGGAGATCCTAGGAAAGCGGTTAGAACTAGATTGGGTTTGAACCAAATGCTCATTGTGCATTTGTCTCACAAATTGAACCAATGAATTTAGAACAAGCATGCTCAGATGTTGATTGGATTTATGCCATACTCATCTACGAGTAGAGCTTATAGGATATACTTACTCCATTCTAAAATCATTGTTGAGTCTATTCATGTTAAATTTGATGAAAGTACCACTAATATTGAGAAAAATAACAAGGATATTGTAGGTACAATCAACTCTCTTGAAGATGGTAGTATTATGCAAGAAGATGTGACAAATAACGAAGTGACTCAAGGAAGAGTTGTTCTCAATGAAAAAGTTGGTGGAGAAACTCATGGTGAAGAAATTGAGGGGGGAGCACAATATATTGAATGAAGAATCACCTAGAGAACTAGATGAAGATGGAAGGGAATGAAATATGCAAAGTGAAGAATTACAAGAGAAAATTGTCTCATCAAGTAACACCGATTATCAAATACCCGAAGTGCTTCGGGAGATTAATTTTCATCATTTAGATAATGTCATAGGAGATCCTAGAGTTAGAGTTACAAATCGTTCTAGGTTACATCGTATGATTTCTCATTGTACTTTTGTGTCACAACTTGAGCCCACACATTTTAAGGTAGCTAACCAAGATCCAAATTGGATTCTTGCTATGCAAGAAGAACTTATCCAATTTAAACGTTACAAGGTATGGACATAGATACCAAAACCTCCAAATCGGACCATTATAGGAACCAAGTGGATTTATAGAAACAAAAAGGATGAATTTAGAAATATTGTTAGAAAAAAAGCACAACTTGTTGCTAAAGGGTATACACAACAAGTGGGAGTTGATTATGATGAGACATTTGCACCCGTAGCACGATTAGAGTCCATTAGAATACTTCTTGCTTATGCATCTCACATGAAGTTTGTACTAGTAATTATGTTCGTGCTCAGCAACGGAAGCATATTATTTTTTTGTAACGAAAAATAAAATTGATCAATGTATAAAATATTTTTTCAAAAACAAACTTTATCAAATCAAAATTAACTAACAGAAGGAAGCAACTCGAGACAATCAGACAATAACAACAATCACTTTATTTCATTTATACATATTTTTTTAAAACAAAATACCAAATAAGCAATATCAAAATAAATATAGTAAAAAAAATTAATGAAATGTCTAATTACTGAACAAAAGTCCGAGAACTCATTTGTCGTGATATATCTCTTGCAAGATTTTATATAGCGGATAGCGATTTGTAACGGTGCAGGAGTCATTTAACATTTAACGATGTAGCGGTGATATAACGACAATATAGCGATTAAAATTACTAATATAACTTAAACGAGTATCAATAACTGTCAAATATCAATTACTGATTCATAAGAGCATAACTTTCATGAGAAATTGACAAAAAAAATTTTATTTCAAAAGTCAAAATAATTAACATTTAAAAATCTTACCGCTATATCATTACTATATCTACTATATCACCACTATATCCGCTATATCTATTATATCCGTTGTATCGATAGTGTCTATTGAATATCTTGCGCTCAAACCAAAATTTCCGCTATTTCCGCACTATCAACGCTATTTAGAACCTTAATCTCTCGACAAACCAACATGTAATTGTTATTTGTCTTATCACAGTGACAACCACCACCTTTCATTGGAAGCATAAATACAAAATGATATAAAAGGTTCGGTACGACAATATTGTACCCTTAGAAGTACAAAAAGAAAGTTACATCATTTGGCTAACCTATTACAATGTGAGAAATGAAATGGAGCCTAAGGGCATTAAATTCAAAAAAAAAAAAGAAATGAAAAGGAATAAATTAAGAAACCGCAACAGTGGAGCAAAGCTTTAAAAACTCCTCAACTTTAGCCAAGTATAATTGGGGTTAGCTTCTGAAATGGCCAACATGCGGAGACAACACGAAGTCATGTGCATAAACAGTTCGCCCCGGTGCTTTTTTATGTACGATGAAATTTTCTACGTAGCTTGCTGGTATGACCTTATCGCGGAGCTGTAAGGGTATAGCTGGGGGCACTACGGCTAGTTCTCTGAAAGAACTGATATATATATTTTTGCAGCCTCTTATTGACAAAATAAAAAAAGGAGCAAGGAAAGTTTGAAAATAACTCCCACTATCCGCACAGAACTAACAGAAAACATCTCTTTCTTTGACAAGGTTTACAATCAGACTCGAGTTCAGTTCATTTAGGGTTAAAAGACAAAAACTATCAAAATTTAACCCAACTCTTTAGAAGTGCACAATAAAATTTTAGTAATCAGAAACACATAAAAGAAATGAAGAAAAACAAGAATTTACCTTTTAACATCAATCAACCTAAGGAACACCTCAAAAAAGTTCCTTAAAAGCGGAAGCAACACCATTTCACCAGGTGAAGGTCTGGTAGCATTCTAGTAATTTCTCACCTCAATCGCAATTGATACAGTTGAGTTCACCGGGTTGCTAATCATGTTTACAAGTGCCTATTTCCAAAAAAAAATACAGACTCAATCAGAACTGTTATGGAAGCAAAACTTGGCAACAACATACACAAAATGGTCGTTTCCACAAAATACCAAGTCTTGTCACAATGTGAAAATGACCTGAATATGCTACAATTGACAAAGTCGCTACCAATGTGTAATAGCATTCATTCTCAGTACAGATCTATGATTGAAACCCTTTTCATGCAATCAATAATGTATATGGAAGTAACACCAAGAAATTATTTTGTCCAAATGAAGAACGATGAAAGCCTCAATAGTTTCAAAAACATGAATTATATTAAAAGCAAACCACATTTTTTGCTACCAATTTTGTATTCTTACCATAACTGAACACTTATGTCTGTTCATACAGCTGGTTCGTATTGTTGGTGTGATTATTCTCAACAAATTATTTCTGAAGCATTTGCAATTATTCTCTAACTTTGACCACGCCCAACATTTCCTGCTTTCCAAAACACATAACACATTTACCTTCACTCGCATTGACAGTTAGAAAAATAATATAACTGAGAGGTGGCAATGTAATTCTTTGAATTGTCTAAAACAATTCAAATTTGAGAACTTGAATTGACCTAAAACATTAAATACAAAACCAAATCATATGAGGGGTAATCGCAATCTTTGGTGGAATTAGCCTAAATTATTATTAAGCTAGCAATGTACTAATATATGAAAAATGTGTACAGCTAATCAGAAAGCCTGCACTCCACACAATATATCATTGCATCAGATTTTGCTCTCTGACTTCATTATGGCCTGGTTGGCAACTAATATTGATTAGAACCGCAAGAAAAACAAATTTAATCAAAGGCTTACTAAGTTGGTAGCTGCACTTTAGTAATACGAGTTGTCCATTAGACTTATCCTCAATGATTCTTTTCTTCACCTGAAGCACATAACATCAGAAATGAATTGGTTTGGAAAAAACTGTACGGATCAACATATCTCATCTATGAATCAAACTTCCATAAAATTTAGTCCATGTTTTCCCTTGTTAGTATGAGGTTTTGACAATATAAAAGAATCATGACACGCTGTAAAGAAGAAGAATTGCCAAATTATTAATGATTAAACTGATCCTGGACTAATTTCTACATGTCACAGCCCAATGACATGCTAAAAGAGATTATTGAGCTTGCATAAACTGAAACAAAATCACACAAATAAGAAAAACAAGAATATGAGGAAACAATAGAAAACCTCATAGTGTGCATCTTCATGGACATTACACTGTATTGATTTTGTACGTTACAGTAAACTGGTTACCAATACATATGCATCAAGTGCTTTGAAAGATTTAATACAAATGCCTTAATTAAACCACATATTCTTTTTGTTAGAGATATTTCTCAAATATTTATTTTTGTGTTGGGAGTACCAATTTTAAATTTTCTTTGCTCTTTGTTTCGATACTAAAACCTTTACAAGCTGCTGGTTGAACACAACCGGCGACTGCCAGATATTGACAGAAGTAAATTTTCATAAATAGCCCACAAAAAACAAAGCTACTCTCTTTTTATCCTTTTCGTCAAAATCAATAACTCTATAAACGATCGAGTCAGTTCTGAGACTGACCTTAGTACCTTGAGTAGCTCCAACTGTCTGTGAAACTGAATGGGTTGCTTATAGCTGGTAAGTGCAACTCCACATAGTCGAAATCCTCAATTCCATCCTCTAAAGGAAACCTAATTATCATGTAATTTAGAGAAATGTTAGATACTTAATTACAAGTGATATGATATTTTAATATGCATATTACTAATTTATTTTTCATCAATTAATTGGTCCAGAACTATGGGACTTGGTACTGAGACCTCATTGCCATTAGTGTGGCTCATCCCCAGCATAACAAATTCTCAGTTACAGATGTTGCCTTTTAAGTTAGTAAGGAAACAGTTCGTTGTTGTCACTTGTCCCCTCTACTTGCTGGTCATACGATGATAACCAGTATCAACCAGTAACCCAATGCAACCAGTAACAGTGCGGCGATAACTTCAATTTAAATAACACAAAAAATCATTTGACTTGGCAGAAGAGATCAATCGAAAACAGATGTTGTACAATGAAAATACATTTGACTATAAACGACAATACCTCAAGAAATAAGTAAATAAAGAATAAAAATAAATAAGTTTACACAAATTTAATAGAATAACCGAATAACCAACAAAAAAGCAAATAGATAACAAACCTCAAACCTAGTAAGTGCTGAAACAAGTTTGGAGAAGATATGCCTCTCCTCTTTGTTATTTTTCTCAGATTGGTCAAGGTGATCCATCTTTCAGCGGTGAACGTTGTTTGTTTCCTTCAAATAATTTCCTTCATACTTGTATCTTTCAACTTCATTGGTTTCAAAAATTTTGTGCTAAAAATGCAGAAAAATTTCCTGCTTTAGGGTTCGAACTTGCCAGATGATATTTTAATTCTAAAAAATGAAACAACAGTAAATTTTACCTGAATAAGCTCGTCACTTGGCAAAGCACAAGTAGGCATGTGATCATCTTTCAAAATACGAATCTGTGCACCAGTATCCCTCCTTTCCCAATCACGCACCTGATTTGATCTGAAGGCACCAGTAATCGGGCGGTGACCTGACCCACACCTACTTCTCCCTTTTCTCCTACTGGCATGTCATCAACCACAATCTTTTCATGAACCTTGAACAATGCACAATCTATTCGTCTCTTTCCTCGCACTGAAAATCATGATGATCCGCTCGTCACAATGTACAGTTTCACCGATTCAGATCTTAGCCCGTGTCGGTCCTGAGTTGCTTCACAATTTCCCCTCCTCGACTTAGTATGCTATAGATTTTTTACCTCGTTGTAAGGTCATTGATGTTGGGGTTTCTCGTTTGAAAGGTATGTGGAAGGAGAAGTAATAAAAGCAAGATAAAAGATGTTACAGTTTCAATCCAGACTGACCTGAAATATCATCTACACATTGAATTGTAGGAATTTCATCATTGATATAAAACTTGTGGGTCCCCCATATTATCTAATTACTGATGGGAAAATGTACCTTCAGATCTATTGAAGATAGAACATCTCAATTTGGAGGGTTGCCTGGTAACAACTGCTTGCTTGGAGATTATATCAGGTATTTTTTTTCTTTTATTTTTATTATTCTTTTTCTCTTCCTTTTTTTTGTAGTAGACCAAACACTTACTATAATTTTCATTAAACAAATAGAAAAAACACAAATGAAAAAGAAAAACAGATCAACAATTACAATGGCGACTGAAGGAAAAAAGATGCATGTACAATCCCATCTAGACTACGCCAGTCAGTGGCAGTCCGGATTTGAAGGGAGGGCGTCTAAGCAAGGTGAGATTGGGAGGGTTGTGGCGAGGTGATGTTGTGCTGAGGTGAGGAGTGACATGGCAAGGCGGGGTTGAAGGCACGGCGAGAGTGAGGACAAGGTGGGCCTCGCAGCTCGGTGAGGTTCAAGGCAATGTTGACAGCCGATACACTGTGCATTGGTGTGTGTGTGTGTGTGTGTGGGGGGGGGGGGGGGGGGGTGTTATAATCGGGTTAATGGATTTATAGGTGATAGTTAGAGGCAGTGGTAAGAGAGGAGTTGAGAGCGTTTTGGGTTTCCACTTTGCTCAAGGCGAGCGGGAGGATTGGAAACGCAGGAAAAGAGGAGGAGAGTATGGGTCTCGTCGTTCGTGAGAAAGAGCTTAGACGGGGGAGAGAGGCTAGGCCATACGAAGCAAAAAGGAGGGAGAAGGAAGAGAGGAAAATGGAGAAGCCAGAGACGTGAAGAAAGAGAGGGGAGCGACAGCGGGAGGAATTCGCATCCCACTTCCTGCATTTTCACCCGGCTTGCTACTGCTGCGTTGAGTGCTGCTCGCACAGTATTTTCGCTACAATACCAACGAATTTACAACGTAACAGTACTGCCCGCTAATCATTTCGTGACCCCGCATTGTTTCGGGGGATACAGATTCCAGCGGGAGGGGAGCGACACAGAGAGAGGAAGAGATGTTGGAGCGACTTAATCTGCACCGTTCAAGATCAGAGATCCACAGTTATTATTTTTGACATGCCTCTGCGAGGGTATTTTTGACAATTCAAAAATGCTGAACAAATGGAGCCCTCCAATCCTTACATGCTTTATAAGATAGTATAGAAAAATCCTAAAGTAAGAAATATTTGGTTTATAATCTTTCAAAATTTCATAAGGGGTCTTATTTGTCAAGGGTCTAATATAAACTCAATTTATTATTTTACATGCAATATTAACGATTTCAGCCCAAAGAAATTTAGGAGTCATGTACTCATTGAGCATTGATCTTGCAAGTTTCTATTTTTACGTTCTACGACTCCATTTTGTTGAGGTGTTATAGGTGCGGAGAATTCATGTCTATAATCATTCTTAGCACAAAAATCATATATCCTAAAGTTTTCAAATTCATGTCTATAACCATTCTTACATGCAGTATATTTTGGTCTCTCTTTGGTTTTCAACTTGTGAGCAAAAGTCAATGAAATACTCACAAACCTCTTCCTTGTATCTCAAGAAGTTGACCCAATTCCTACTAAAATCATCTACAATGATAAAAACATATCTTTTTCTTGCCAAACTCGATATGTTAATTGGTCCAAACAAATCCATGTGTATAAGTTCTAATGGTCTTTTGGTAGAGTTATGGTCCTTTGGCATAAAATAAGTTTTGGTAAGTTTACCCTTCATACAAGCATCACAAATGCCATCAACATTCATTTTAGAAATGGGCAAACCTCTAACTAATTCAAGGTTAACAAGTTTCTTAAGTGAGTTAAATGATGTGTGACCCAACCTATGATGCCACAACCATGAATCAGAACTTGTAGCAATTAGACAAAGTTACCGGTAGTAAAGTGATTAATATGAAGATAATAAACATTTTTGGCACTTTTCCTGATATAAACTAACTCATTTGTCTTTGTATGGTAAAGAGAACACCCTTGGTCATTGAAACTAAGGTTAAAATCAGAATCACACAATTTGCCTACACTTAGTAAGTTCAAATTCAACCCATTAACAAGATAAACCTCAACAATAGTTAGGTGATTGTTGCCAATGGAACCAATTCTAACGATTTTACTTTCACGTTCATTGCTTCCGAAAATCACTTGGCCTCCATCATATGGTGTAAGACTTTTAAAGACATATCTATTTTCTGTCATGTGGTGTGAGCAACCACTGTCTATTATTCAAGAAAACCCCTTGTATGATGAAGCCAAGCATACCTAAGTTTTTGAAAAGATATGTAACTATTGCTTAAAAAAACTTGACTTTAGGATTTTACTCTTGAGATATTCATGAAAGGTCGAATTTGGTTTGAGGGTTTTAGAAATCCAAACATAAAGTTCCTTAAGTTTATTTTTCTTAAAAGGACATTCAAATGTCACGTGACCTTGATGACTACAATGATGACATGTAATGTTTGAGGTATTAGACAACCAAGATATTCCAGTGCAAGAGCAATTCGTTCAATGTTTGTACTCAAAATACTTCCCTTTGTGATAATACTCCTTAGCTTTCAAAATTCTAGGCTTTTTGAAATAATACCTCTTAGTAGTATTGGCCGTAGGTTTATGTCTATGGAACTCTTGAATTGCATCAGGCTTAATAATTTTTACATTCTTTTGAATAATCCCCAAAGATGCAATGTGCTTCCCTTTGTCCAATTTATTATGTGAAAATCTCTTATCGTATCTAAATGCATGATGAGTACACTTTGGTTTTGATGATTCTCTTTTACGGATAGTAGTTGTAAATACACAAGCTTTGGCATAAGGTGATTCAACTTTTGGAATAGACTCAACTTTGTCTTTAGTCTCAAGAAGATTTAGCTTTGATTCTAAATCGCAAATTCTCTTCAAAAGTTCACTAATTTCCTCTTTCTTTTTATCCAAACACATTTTTGCTTTATCATATCTTACTCTTAGTTCATATTTACTAGAAAAGGCTTGATCATCAACAAAGGCTTTCTATTCTTGGACATAGACTTAGAGCCTAAACTAAAAGAATTTAAGTGTACATCTTCTAGAGAATCGAAAGAAGATGTGATTGTAATTCTCCTTTCATCTAGACACTCTTCATTCACTTTGGAGAGATTTTTGCTACTTAATCACTCACTTTATCCTTTGCTTTTTCTTCATCAACTTGCTCTTAAGCCATGGTGTTGTCCTCATCTTGTAGACTAATTGTAGAATCAATATTGTGATTATCTACACTAGAAACACACTCATTAGAAAAAGATTTTTCTAAAAGTATTTTCAAGTGTATTCCACATTTCATATGCTAGGTTAGAATTAAGGATTTCCCCTAAAGATTCATCTACAAAGTTCAAAATGAAATAAGAGGCATAGCTATTATCTAGGGTTCTAGAGGGTCAATCCTTAATAGCATAGAAAGTTTCTTTGTTAAGTGTGCATAAGAGACCATTTTCATTAAGATAATCTTGTATTGACTTTTTCCAAAGCTCAAAATTTCCATTTCGGAAAAGTTTAGGGGGTTCAACCATACTTATCTCAAGACTCATATTGGTCAATTTTAGCTAGATATGAACTTTTGGGCTCTGATACCAATTGTTAGAATATAATGGGGTTTTTTTGCTAATGCGCAAGACTAAGGTCAAATCAATGTGCGGAAGCGATTATAATTCAATTTAAATCTTTTGAACCTTAATCACCTAGCAAAGTAATAGAGCAAGCAATTTCAAGAACTAATTGAGCAAATCACAAAAATTAAGATCAAAGAGCTAAAGAGAGAGAGAGAGAGAGTAAAGAGAGAGCAGTCGAGAACAACTGAACACGCTATGTAACGTGGTTCAGCCTATCAAAAGAAATTAGGCCTACATCTACACGTCTCTTGGAATAAAACTTCTTTTTGGGTCGTTTCACTATAATTAAGTATCTTTTACAAAGGGGCGAAGACGATCTTTGACTTCTTCTAACACAAGTAAGTCAATCTTCTTCTCCTAAATCGATGCACGGGACACCACCTCAATACACCACAATAAGGTCCGATTGATTACACAATCAAGGATAGGGATGCACCACTTGACAACACAAATGTGGTGCACCAAAGGCTAAACAATTAGCTAAAGTTTATGTTCTCGAATAGACAATAAGAGAATAGTAACTATGCTAATTACTCTCTAGGTTAGGTAGCTGGAGGAGACATGAATCAGTCTCTCTTTAGTGCTCAATTATTGTTGGGAAGCTTGCAGGAGTGTTTGGATGATCTTCTGGTTCGTTTCGGCATCACTTATATAGGCTGAGCACTTCTTGGAATCTTGGATTTGTGAAAATAACACATAGCATTACAGGATCCTCCATAATGAGTTGGAAGGCATTACAACGCTTTGAGCATGTTCCCTCTTTGCCCTTCTGTTGCTGACTTGTGGGCCAGATTTCTAGCAACTCGTTATAACGCGTGGCTGAGGCGTTATAACGGATGGCAACTCGCTGTGACACCTTGCTGGAGCATTACAGTAATGCTTGTTTCGGAAAAATCCAGCATCTGCTCCTTCTCTCTCCTCCTGAGGCATTATGATACCTTGGGCTCTCGTTATAACGTCTTTGAGACGCCTAGTCCCAAAAGGTATTTAGGTAGTGAGAAATCTTTTAGCATGATATGAGCTAGTTCTTACAAAGTTCGAATTTTCTTTTCTACAATCCCATTTTGTTAAGGTATTCTAGGAGCCAAAAACTCATGTTTATATTCTTTTTTAGAACATAACTCATCAAATTTAGTATTTTCAAATTCCCCACGTGGTCACTTCTAATCTTATTAATTTTCAAACCTTGATTATTTTCAACTTAATTGCAAAATTCAACAAAGTTTTCAAATGTTTCGTTCTTATGACTTAGAAAAATAGTCCAAGTAAAGCGACTGTAGTCATCTATATTTACACATGCATATTTCTTTCTATGTAAGCTTGGTACACTAATTGTCCCAAACAAGCAAATATGAATCAATTGCAATGGTTATCGGTTGAGACTATGTCTTTGGATATAAAGCTTGATTTAACTTGTTTAGCTTTGACGCAAGCCTCACATACTCCATCCAAGTCGACTTTGCTTAAGGGTAATCTTTTAACTAAATCAAGTCTAATCAAATTTTAGTTGAGCTCACCTTTAAATGAGCTAACCTTTGATGCCAAAGCCAAAATTGATTAGTTATAGCATTTAAACACAATTCACCTTGATTAAAGTCCATTAATTATAAATAATATATTACATTTCGTCTTTCACTTTGATATACCTTTTCATTTGTTTTGGACCACATCAAATAGAAAACGTGAGCTTCAAATTTGACAGAGTTGTTGGCATCACATAATTTACTTACACTTAACAAGTTAAAGTTTAAATCCATCTACTAAGTAAACATCCGAAAATGTTAGGTTTTGGTTACCGATTGAACTTATACAAATAATATTATTTTTCTTTGGTTGCTACCAAAAGTAACTGAACCACCATCATATGATTTTAAGGAAATGAAGTTGGAACTAGAACTGGTCATATGAAGTGAGCATCCACTATTAATGATCCAAGCATTTTCTCTATGAGAAGACATCAAGAAAACCTATAAGAATATACTAATAATTAGGGAACTAATATATAACTTATTTCAACCTTCCCCTAATTTTTTTTGCAAGTTGTTCAAGGGGAAAAATTCGGATGACGCTTTTATACTTTTACCTTAGGAACTCAAACAACATTTTCATGTTGCTCCCCTTTCTAAGTTTGCATTCCAAGAAGATGTGATCATTCACACAATAATAGTTGCAAAAAGCACGATTTGTGGGATTGACATTTGCTATGACAAAGCAAGTTTGATAATCTTTCTTCAACTCTTGAGCTTGATTTCTTAGGTTGGTATGTATCTTTAAAGTTTGATTTGTGAGTTTGTGTATCTTTTAATTGTAGGAAAGTAACTCTTGATTTCTCATTGTGTCGAGTATCAATTTGAGCAATATTTTTACCTTTTGATTCATACCTTTAATTATTTGGTCCCTTATGGTAAGTGTTCATTGACCATGATGGATTGAAATAATTATGCCTAAATGCCGATTTGTTCCTGACATATTACCATTATTAAATCGATACTTAAAGGCATGATTCAATGTATTTCTACATTTCTACATTTTGGTATTTTGCATTTTTGCCCTCAAAGTTTTGAGTTTGCTTTCTTTTTTTGGGTTTTAAAGGACATTTGATGAAGAAGAGGGTGAACTCTTCTTATACCCAAGTCTCGACTTATCGTGAGATTTTTGTCCCTCATACATTTTACTTAGATCCTTCCTAGTGTCGCTATTCAATACACTAGTGGATCTTAAAATCCCGTTCTCAATCTCCAACAATTATTTATCAAATTTTAAGCCATTTATTATTTTTATTTGTTCATCACATTTATTTACCTTTGATTCAAAGTACTTTACCTTAGACTTAAATCTCAATAATTTTATTGTTTAATTTCCCAATAATATCTTCCCTTCTCATTAATGCTTGGTTAGTTCAAATGAGAAGTTTATTCAATCTAACGATTTCAAGTTTCACAGACTCCTCATTAGACAAAATGCTTGTATTATTCGATGAATCATCATCATCTGAGTAATCACTTGAGTAGTGTGATGAACTACTTGTTGGTTTAGAATTATAATATTTTGAGTCTAGATATACCTTAGCCTCCCTTATGGAAGATGAAGATCTAACTACTTCTTCGTTTGTCTCTTTATCTTCCTCTGAGGTGATCGTGAGCTTCTTCATCTTAGCTAGCACGGTGTTCTTTAGTATCTCAATCATTGTCGGATCGATGATATGTTGTAACTAACAATTTTTTTGTATTTGTCGATTTGCAAAACAATTTGCATTTTACCACTATTTCTTTGTTTGAGATTGTTTTATAGGAACATTATAAGCAAATCAAAAGAAAATAGACAAGAAAATGTGAAGGATGAGCTCAAACATGAAGAACAAACTATTAGCATATTTGTAGGTTTATTTGTAACATTAAAATATTTAAATTTGAGATTGAAAGGAGCAAAATTGTCAAAAACCAGCTTCTGGTGTTATAACTCCAACCCCAGCGTTATAACGCCAGTGTTCCAAAAAAAAATCCAATCAGGCACAACCAAAATTTTCCGAGAAAACTGTTATAATTATAACCCTAGCGTTATAACGCCACATTACCTCAAGACTATACTCAGCTACAACCTGAAATCTCCAGAGATATCCGTTATAAAGCTAACCTAGCTAGCATTATAACACTAGGCCAAAGTTAAACCCAAAATTTGGCTAAGTACTGATCCTCCAAAAATCACCAGAGATATTCGTTATAACGCTACACTTAGCGTTATAACGCCAAACCACAAAAAAACCAGAAATTATCCAGGTACCAAAATTGCCAGAGACATCTGCTATAACGCCACATTTGGCGCTATAACGCTAGATTATTTTTCTGAGAAATTTGAATTTAAAATTGGAAACAATATTTCGAAATTTCAATGTAGCGTTATAACGGTAACTTTTGTACACACATGACGTTATAACGTTAGACTTATTTTTGTCCTAATTGTGCATGATTTGGAAACTATAAATATGAAGATTTGTTGTCTTCTTCCTCACGAAATTTACATTCATAATTTCCTTTGTTCACAGCAGCTAAAACTTCAATTAGTGAAAAACTTATATTGCTAAATCCTTGCTCCACAATCTCGAATTTATCTATTGAAAACTAGCCTTTTGGCTTATTCAAGTTGCTCTTGTGTGAAACTTTTTTAAGAGCTAGATCTCGACCTTTGTATGAAACTTTTGGTGTTAGTGCAAACAGCTCGATCTTGTTATCGTGTCGGAAGGTCGGGAGTCCCAAAAACGTAGGCTCGTCAATAGCCGAACTCCGTTAACACATAGGTGTCATGTGTACTACATTTTGTTTGATCCTTCTTAACTCATTTTTTAAATTTACTTATTTCTAGCTAGTTAAGAAGGTTGTTAATTGAATTGCTAAGTTGTAATACCTTGACTTGTCATTGAAAATTGAATTGTGCCAATTTTTAATAATCCTATTCACCCCCCTCTAGGGTTCAGAGCAAGTTATATTTGGTAACTAGGATAAAATTAGTTTACAAACCAAGCTCCATCAAATGATCTCTTATAGACATGTCAAGGACCCCCGATGTTAGGTACAAATTGTAAGAATTTTGACCATTGGAAATTGTGTATTGTGAATTATCTAGAAATATGTGATCTTTGGGAAGTTATAGAAGAAACGTTTTGTTCCCAAATATAACATCGAAATCGATAAAATGGATACCCAATGCCAACTCAAGAAAAAGAATAATGATGCCGCGGTAAATGCCATATTGTCCTCGGTTAGTGAAACCATTGCACCAACTTTTTTGTAACCTAAACAATGCCTATGACTTGTGACAAGTCCTCATAAAACGATATGAAAGAAATGACCAAATCAAAATAAATAAGTTGCAGGTTTGGATACTAGATATGAGAACTTTAGGATTGAAGAAAATAAGAGTGTTGAGGATATGTATCATAGACTCACTATTCTTATAAATGAATTTATTGAAATTGGAGAACCATTAACTAACAACAATATTGTAGGTAAGCTTTTCCGTACCATGATTGTGTGACCAAATTGGCTAGGGTTTGTTGGCACGCTTGAGGTGGTAAATGAGAGAAATGCGGATCCATTCACACCGGATGAGATCTACACTTCATTTAGGTCATTTGAAAAAACTCTGAAACAAACCACCGACAAAAGCCAAGGAAGCAAGGTCAAGACCACGAGAAGGAGACACAAGACCACGAGAAAATTGGTAGTCCTTCATTCATTCTCGGTCAACAAACGAAAATCCCTTCAAGAAAATAGGTCAAGACCACGAGAAGGAGACACAAGTCCTTACTAAGATGTTGCAAGGTCTTTTCACGTTTGAGAAGAAATACAATGCCAAGAGGGAAAGCAAGAGCAAGAAGATTATATGTGCTATGTGTGAGAAATAAGGACATACAATTCACACATGCTACAAGATCTTTCCGCAAATGAGAAATCAAGACGGTGATGAAAGGCAAGATCGCAAGGGATATGCAAAAAATGATGGATACAAAGGCAAGAAGAAACCCAAAGCCATGCATGTCGATATGTGGAATCATAGTGATGAGGAAGAAAACGAAGAATCTGAAGTCGAGGGTGAGAAGGAGAAGAAGGTGAACTACTCTCTCATGGACCTAGTGATGAGAAATCAAATGCAAACGATATCGACTCAATCATCGATAGCAACAACATCACCGACCCAACAACAATCAAAATTCTCAAGAATACTGTGCTAGCCAAGGTAAAGAAGCATAAGATCAAATCGGATGAAAATAACGAGATCAAAGTAAAAGAAGAAGCTAGCACATCATCCTCCAATAAGGAGGCCAAGATATATCTAAACTCAAATAATTACAATTATAAGCCAACAACGTGTTCATCATATTACTCAATTGATAACTCGGATGATGAAGAGGAACCACTAAATGATACAAGCATTTTGTCTAACGAGGAGTCTTTGAAAATCAAAATTTTTAGGTTGAATAAACTTCTCATTCAAACTAACCAAGAGTTAATGAGAATGGAAGGTATCGTTGGGAGATTAAACAACAAAATACTTGAGCTTGAGTCTAAGGTAAAATCTTTTGAATTGAAGGTAAGCGAATGTGACAAACTTGAAAAATAATTAAATGAATTAAAAATTGACAAACAAAAGTTGGAGGCGGGAAACGAGGTTTTAAGATCCACTACTATATTGAGTTGTAACATTAGAATTGATCTAAGCAAGATGTATGAAGGACAAACACCTCATGACAAAAAGGGACTTGGGTACAAGAAGAGTTCATTCTCTTCTTCATCCAATGTATCTCAAGACCCTAAAGAAAATGGAAGCACACTCAAAACTACAAACGAAAAAATGAGAAATGCAAAAACTTTAGAAATGCACCAAACTATGCCTTTAGATATAAATTCAATAAGATTCATGTGACAAAAGCAAATGAGAATAATTAAGGGGCGAATGGAGAAATAAGAAAATTATTAAGACTTGATGTGTATAAAAAAGAAATTAACCCTATGAGTACTCTACATTTTTTACTCTGAATTCATATTTTCAGGGGAGAATGAGCAGTTTTACTGAGTGGGCACTGTAGCAATGCTGTAGCAATTACTGCGCGGGCAGGTAAAAAACGTTGTAGTAACGTTGAGAATCAGGGGATGGACATGTATTCTAATTCCAGAGGATACGAATTCTTTTACTCCTAAGTAGTGTAGAATGATCCCTATGACCCTCTTGACGTCACTTCTTGGATGATTTTTGTTGGTACCAGTTGTCTTAGCCTACTGGTATAATTCTTTGTGCATTCATGGACATTTCTGAAAATTAATAGTTAAATTTTGAACATATAGGGTCTGAGCTAGTCCAATTACTAACTCATTTGTAAATTGAACATTGCTGAATGAATAACCTACTTGTTTGTTTTCTCTTTAGATAGTGTCCGGTACAAAAGGAATTTTAAAGCATTGGATGATGTTACTGATTCTCTTGGATCTGATAATATCAAAGTGAACTTTAAAGCATTGGATGATGCCATTGATTTTCGAAAATCGACAACAAATCCTCGCATCCCACATTCACTTGTGGCATTTTTAAGTTAGTTTGAAAATGGATATAGTTTTTTAAACTTTGGAAAAATATAATGTTCAGCATATTGTTATTTAGCTATATAACAGTGAGTGGATATAGTGAGGGGACACATGTTTATATTTTGTGCAATTTAATTAGATCTGTAATTTTTTATACTACTTGCAATTGGTACTTTCATATGCTATTTTAATGATCTATAGTCATTTTCAATGTGCATTATAATACATGCAATTGGTACTTTCATTAGCATTTCTTAAATCTGCGCAAATAAAGATATATTTACTGACAAAAATAATTGTTATGCATTTTTTAAAATATGCACAAATGAAATGGTGTCATTTGTCACATAATTATTATTTCTGTTAATGAAATATTATTTCCGTGGATGATTATCTCAGTGCTCAGTGGCCCATTAGCAAATTATTTCCATGAAAATATTTACGTGATTAATTTCACAGAAAAATATTATTTCCGTGCACTTCAATGAAAGTAGCATATGTGAGAAGGGTAGTTCCGTAAATCTCCTTCCCTGATTGTTCCACAAAAATGATCTCTTTTCCATTCTTATGATCACGAAAATGACTTTTTTGTTGCCACGATAATAAAGAAAATTATAGTAGGGATACAAACATGAAAACTTTATTGTGCCACTGAATCGCTATCAACCAAATAAATTTGAGCAGGCATATTATTGGGCAGTTTTGACTATTTTAGCTCATGAGATTAAACTAAACAAGCATTGAAAGCGAGCTTTTCAATGAAAAACAACATATACTTGGCTGGTTTTCAGGGGCCATTAAATTAGAAAGTGGGAAGTAATTAATATGGTGTGGTTAATGTTGGATTACACTTGCCCAACTTGTTTCACAAAGGAGGAATGGTGCTGATTCAATTCATGAGTCTTCACCACGTACACATATATACATACAACCAGTAATATTAATTTTCTTAGCTTATATATAATGTATGTAGTGGACCATATTGTTTTAGATAACTTTTAATATTTTACTTTGTTTTACACTTTCGAAGGAAATTACTTAAATCCGCTAATTATTTTCGGACAACAAATTAACTGCCGCTTCATATGTGTTTTGAAGAGCAGTTGTATCCATCAATAATATATGTAGATATATATACTAGTAATAAAGTTTATTGATCTGATCATAAGCGCGAGAAAGCAATTAAAAGTTAATACAACATATGCAACCTAATGTTTACTTACGTATCTAACTTTTTTTTGGGGTTCATACTTATGTATCTAGCTTCATCCATGTTATGATGAGATTATCCTGTTAGTTTAGCTCAAATTGTTTGACTATTTGCAAAACAAATATTGAACTAATACTTGCACAAGTTTTAGTTATGAGTATGAAGATCATACATATGCAATTAAATATTGGTAAGATTAGGAACAAGTCATATAAGTTGAGACAAGCACATGAGTGCAAAAAACGAGCTAATAAAAGGAAAACAAATGATATATGATCAATATGTTCTAATAATGTACGAGAAGACATTGTAACGAGTTAGAAAACGTTATAACCGAAAGCTATGGTGTTATAACGAGTTTCTGAAAGTTGGGCCCAAAAGTTAATGCCTGAACCTCAAGAATCGACTAAGTACCAAAATTCCTGAGAAGTTCGTTACTGTAACTAATGGGAAAGACGTTATAACGAGACATGAAGGCATTGTAATGCATGAGCATTATTTTGGCACTGAATGGAGTTGTGGGAGCCCGATGCCTATAAATACAGACATGTTACTTAAAGAAGAAAATGAAAGCATCTCCGAAGTTTACAAGCAATTAAGGACACTCAAATAGCACAAAAACCTTCTCCTACAAACATGCAAACCTCATTCATTGTTAGAGCTAGAGAGAGTTTAGGATAACCATTGTCTAATCATCTTTTTTGATACCTTACAAGTTGTGTTGTTAATTGTAAGTGTTTGTTTAATCTAAGGATTGGATCATTTCTTTCGTGGAGGAAATTTTCTGTTTTGGTTACCTTGCAAGTTGTGTTGTCAGTTGCAAGGGTGTTAAGACTTTTTGAATGTCTTGTTGTAAACGTATAGTGTTATTTGTTTTGGTTCGGTGTGGAACCGAGGGTCCCGTGAAGTAAAAAAAATTGTCGAATCACGTTATATTGTGTGTCAACTTATCTTTATTTCTTACTCTCTCTTTATTTATAATTCTTGAATTTTCTTGTTATATATTTATCTTGCTTTGAATTATGAATTGTGAATGAGCTTAAAATATTGTTGAATTGTAGACACTTTCGCATTAAAACTTTAGTCATACCTAAGTCACCAATTAGTAGTAGTATCTAACTAGTGGTATCAGAGTCCACATGTTCAATCTTAAATATCTTGAAATTGGTTGAAAATCTTGCTAGTAACATGAATCTTGCGAAGTTGATTGACCCCCAATTCTAAGGAAAAATTGCATAGCTTTTAAGATTTGAAAGAAATCTATGCTAAAATACGTAGAGAGAAATGAGAATCATGTGTTTTAAAATTGTATATAGTAATTCGCTGTATGATGCTCAAGCCACATATAGTGAATATGAATCATGTGTTTTAAGTGACAAAGCTAAGATGTGTTTATACAAGAAGGATAAGTTGATTAATGAACTATTGATGAAAGTGAGCATGTTAGAATCAAAATTAAGTCTTGTTGAGCCACAATATGTAGAACAACTAGTCTCCAACAATCAACCTAAAGAAGTTGCAAGAAAATTTACTAAGAATAAGGTGAAACGATACAACTATTCTTATAAATATAACAAGAAGTTCAATTCACACTCAAGCATCAAAATATATATTACAATTGAAAACAAGAACTTAAAGTCAAAATACTTTGGGAATGTGATTTCAAAAACTTCTAACTAGGAGGTGACTTGTAATCATAACCACACACATAAACCTCAAAGGTTCTTTTCTTCAAAAATAATTTTTCAAAAGAATCACGTTAGGCCTTGGATCAATAAGAAAATTGCTATCAATTATCATAATATTATATAAATAAAGCAACGTTGGTATTCAATAATCCTAAGATTATTTATAACTATTGTAATAATTGTGGTCACTTATCTTTTGAATTTCCTTTTAAGAGAAAAAATATAAGGAATCCTATGTATGGGTTCTAAAAACCAGTATATAGAAACTTCTTATTCAACTCCTTATTCTCAAATAATAAAACTCAATAATAAAATATTTTCATAATAACAACATTACAACTTTTGAAAATTATAGGTGTACTTGATTACATCATACAAAGATTATTCTTGGATAATTGATAGTGGTTGCTCACACCACATGACCGATAATAAGCTTGTATTCAAAACTCTTGAGTCATATGATGAAGGATATGTGACATTTGAAAGTAATGAAAGAAAAGACAAGATCTTTGGAATCGGGTCAATTAATAACGATCACTTAACTATGAATTATGTGTATCTTGTATATGGTCTAAACTACAACCTATTATTAAACTTTGTGACTATGGTTTTATGTATGTTTGATGACAGAGAATGTTCACTATATCATAGCAAAAACCAAGAGCTAGTTTATACCGGTAAAAGAACCAAGAATGTCTATTATCTCAATATTAACAATATTAATACCGATGAAATTTGTCTTAACACAATGAATATATACCCATGGTAATGGCATAGAAGGTTGGAACACATCTATTTTGTTTCCATTCAAAATATTGTTAAAATGAATTGGTAAGAGGTTTTCAAGTGACCAAAGTCACTAATGATCATGTTTGTGATGCTTGTATGAAAATCAAACTTACCAAGTCTAGATTCAAATTTAAAGACCAAATTTCTACCAAGAGATCTTCAGAGCTAATACATATGGACTTGTTTGGACCAACCAATATACCTAGTTTGGCCAATAAATAATATATTTTTGTTATTGTTGATGATTTTAGTAGGTGCACATGATTTAACTTTTTAAGATATATGGAGGAAGCATGTGAGTATTTCTCACTTGTCGAAAATGAAAAGTGAGTGAAAAATGTCAATATAAGAAGTGATCATGGAGGAGAATTTGAGAACATTAGGTTCTACGATTTTTGCTCTAAGAATGGGTATATGCATGAATTCTCGATATCTAAGACACCTCAACAAAACAACATAGTAGAAAGGAATAATATAAATCTTCAAGAATTGGCAAGATTAATGTTGAATGAATACTAGTCATCCAAGTTTCTTTGAGCAGAACCGGTCAATACGTCTTGTAAAGTCATAAATTGGCTTTATATTAGGCCACTAATGGACAAGATAACATATGAAATTTGGAAATGTTATAAGCTTAATATCTCTTATTTTAGGGTATGTATATCGAAATATTATGTACTTGACCAATCTTTGAATGTGGATAAATTTGATTAAAAAGCAATTGAAGGAATATTTGTGGGCTATTCATTTACAAGTAGAGGATATAAAGTATATTTATCACATTCTAAAGTTATTATTGAATCTATACATGTTAGGTTTGAAGAAAGTATTAATAGTGTTGTCGAGAAAGTAATTGAGAATGTTGATTCAAGCAATCAACAAGATGATAATGGGAGTTCATAGTTGTGAATGAAGATGAATGTAGACAACAAGATGGTCAAAGTGAGGGTGAGATAAACGTCCTAAATGAAGATACACCAAGAGATGATGCACAAGATGAAATAAAGATACATTAATTAAATGAATAAACACAAGAAAATGATGCACCACCAACTCAACCGGGTTTCAGCTCATCCTTTATATAATGTAATTGGTGATTCAAGAGAAGGAGTACAAACTCGTTATAGAACAAACCAAATGATTGCAATTTGTGTCTTTTTATAAAAAATGGAACCGATACCTTTTAAAGAAGCTAATCAAGATTCAAATTAGATATTGGTCATGCAAGAGAAATTAATACAATTTGAAAGGAACAATATATGGAGTCTTGTACCTAAACCGACTAATTGAACTATTATTTGAACTAAATGGGTGTTTAGAAATAATAAAATGAGAAGGCATTGTGGTTAGAAATAGAACTAGACTTGTAGCCAAAGGGTATGTCCAACAATAGAATATTGACTATGATGGACTAGGTTAAGTGAATTGTCCCGAAACAATCCTGTGAAATAATAATCCTCTTTTGGAAATTATGGATGATAAGTAAATAAGATACGATCCAATACTTTGGAATTACAAAAGCAAGGCCGCAGGAGTTGAGCCTTTAAACAACTCTCATTCGTGAATCCTAAAGAGGAAATAACTTTACTCTATTTTTGAGAAGGTAAACTAAGGGATGACTTAGGAATAGAAACTGAGTGAACCCCCGAGCGAAAAGTGAGAAATCCAAATAAAATAAAAAATGAGTGGAGTGAAAGTGAGTTCCACATTAAAATGATATCCAGGTGATGGCACCATAAGCAATTATTGGTATTAGTCGTTCGCCTAAGCAATGTCCGCTCATTTTGTCCATTTATTCATGGGGCCTAAATGATGGACATGGTTAGGCGATTGTCCCTACCTCATCTAATGAAGCAATGATCCTTCTAAAGGCATTATAAAGGATGAAATAAACAAAAAAACAGTATGTTGCTCATTTTCAAAGCCAAAACCGAGTCGCGTCGAAAACAAGTCTCGCATAAAACCTCTACGAACCAAAATTAATCCAAATTCTAAGTCCCTTCACAATTAAATGAGAAATATAGAAAATGAACACAAAAGGGTAATCACCAACAAATGAAATACCAAAGTACAAATGAAAGAGCCATAAATGCAATATAGCCAAATGAAAGAGCCATTTCTGGTGATGTATATAAACCTGGCCCTAAATGTGTCCTTCCTATGAGCACTGCGACTGCAGACGGGACCTGTGGCACTACCTGATAATAATAAGCCACCACAAAAAAATCCAAATCAAAGACCCAGATGCTAAAACATGTGCGATGTCAATGTGTGAAAAGCTAGCAGAGCAAAAGTAGAGGCCCAAGTATGTAGTGCCCCTACCCAAATCAAAGACCCAAAACATATGCGATGTTGGTGTGTGAAAAGCCAGCAAAGCAAAAGTGGAGGCCAAGTATCTAATGCCCCAACCCAAATCAAAGACCCAAAGGCCAAGACATATGCAATGTTGGTGTGTGAAAAGCCAACAGAGCAAAAGTGGAGGCCCAAGTTTCCAATGCTCTAATCCAAATCAAAGACCCAAATGCCAAGACATGTGCAATGTTGGTGTGTGAAAAGCCAGTAGAGCAAAAGTGGAGGCCCAAGTATCTAGTGCTCCAACCCAAATCAAAGACTTAAATGCCAAGACATGTGCGATGTTGGTGCGTGAAAAGCCAGCAGAGCAAAAATGGAGGCCCAAATATCTAGTGTCCCAACCCGACTCAAAATCCTAAAGCCCAAAGTATAAAACCACCATAAATGTAAACCCACCATAAATGTGGACAAAGATAAATAAAAGGGAACATACCCGAAGGAGAAGAAGACAAAACAGGCGCTAGAGATCATCAGCCACAGGTGTAGGCCCATCAACCGCCTCGTCATCTGAAACCTCGTCTGGAACTCCAACAACGAGAATATCTAGCGTTGGATCAGGCACAACCACATCGCATGCTACCGTATCAGCCCGGTCTCGTAAAGCTATCCGAGGCAGAGAAATGGATGAAACTAAAACATAAGAAGTTGATTAAAATATTGTATCAAATTTGTTTTGAGATTATTTTGTAACTCACTTTTGTTTTCTTGTTAATGTTTAGTACTTTAATTTGAGGTTATTTTGAAGAGTGGGTGAGTCTGTTATGGAAAAAAATAAAACACAAATCAATTATAAGCGTTGATTGTCATCAATAATTGTGTAATCAAATTAATTTTGCAACTATAATTATGGTGCAATCAAATTTGTTTTGATCCATAGCAAAATTTGTCTATTTTGTATTATATTTTTGCTTTCCTAAATTGTAGAAAACAAAATCATTTGTTTTGTTTTGTATATGCATGCTCCTAATCTGCAGCTATCATTAATTAACATAAAGATTAGTGGCGGAATCACTGTCACATTCGGCACCACGCCCAGAGAACATTAATTGTCGCCGCTTCGGTGTTAGCGCATGTTCCTTAACATCGCAAAGAACATTCTTGATATTATTGAACACAAATAAATATAAATTTTCACCGCCAAGTCCCAAAAAAAATCTAGCATCTCTCCCTCCTCTTTTGTAAACCCTCATTTATTTTGCCGCTCAACTCCCAACCCTCGTTCTCTCCGAGCCACATCCACTGCTCCCCTCACTTGTTCTCTCTCCTTCCTATTGCTTTGAGCGTCTCTTCGCCCACTGATCCTTTTCCCAAATTCTGGCGTCACCTGTTACAGGTCTGTCACGCCGGAGCTAGCTCCTTTTCTTGTCTCATTTTAAGGTTAGATAGTTTTTTGCTCAGATCATGATTCTCTTTAAAACACTACCGATTTTGCTGTATTCGTTGACTCTTCAACAATTTTACCGATTTCAAAGATCAGATTGACGATTTTCTCTAAATGTTTCTTCAGCCACTCCTTTTCGCAAACCCTGGTGTCGTCAGAGGCTCGCCTATTTCAAGTTCATCACGCCAATGTATCTAACAGTTGAAAACCCACACTAGTCTAAAGGTAACAACCCTAACCCTCTTTAAACAAGTGCTTGTTCTGATTTTGATTTTCAATTGCTTTGAATTGTGCTTGATTTTTGCGTGTCTTCCGGCCATTTTGCATCCTTTTGGTTGTAAGTGATTAATTCTCGTAAAAAACTAAGAGGCAATATTAAGGTTTAGCTTTTGGGATCCTCATTTAGTCGCTCATTTGGATCCTTTCTTTGTTGTTTTATTTTTATAGTTGATCGGTTCTGAAACAATTGATGTACTTATCTTTCATAACTTTTAAATGATAGAGTGCTAGCATAATTTGAAGTGCTATTTCCTACAGTCACTAGATTCGTAGCGAATTAACATGCATGAGAGGAATTGGTAATGGTACAATCTATATTTATCAAATTATTATTGTGTATTAGTTTTTTGAATTATCACAACTAACACTCATTTATCAATATATTTTGTGAAGGATGGATAACCTTACGATTTGCAAGCACACTCACCATCATGTGCTATATGATCAAGATAATTTTACTACAGACGGTCCGCAAACACTTACAAATAACCTTTGCTACACGTAAGTAGATATGGTTTCACTTTCCTTTGTGTACAAGAGTAGTCATCTCTATAGTGCAAGACCGTATTCCTTTACTTGTTAAAGTACTGTGAGGAACAAATTATAGCATTTGGAAGAATTTATGCAGTAAAAAAGGAGGTGCAAACCTGACAAGGTAAATTGGATGATGCATCAGTGTCATTTGGGTGCAGAAGAGAAACATAAAGATGGAGAGACAATGATTTCAAAGATCTTTTATCAACTAGGAAAATAAAAGAAGGAATTTCATTCTTCAAGTTGTTTGATTTTCTAATCTCTTTCTGGAAATACGTATATGCTACAATGTATTTGTCTGTTTCAGTTACATCTAAGCTAATTACTGACATGGAAGAATATTGTAATCCAACTAGATATGTACACATTTTTTTATGTCATGGATTATTAATTATTTTATTGTTGGTTGGTGATATTTTTCATATATTGCATGATCTGAATGTGTAACCATGTCTGATTAATGTGGATGACATGATGATCTAATTGCTTTACTAATTGTAGTGTACACAACAAGGTGTGTGTGTGTGTGTGTATATATATATAGCAATGCTATGGTAATATGCATAGGACACCCCCTTCCGTCCTATGTGGCTATGCATGTTTAATTTGCTCAATAAATTGAGATTTAAGTTGCTCTTATTCTTCATATCATATTCTTGTAGGAAATAAAATTTCGTGATTTTTGAAGCTTTCTTGCTATTTTTAAAAAACTTGGAAAATGACACTTTTAATATGCATAGGACACCCCTTCCGTCCTATGCATATATATATATAGCTTAATAAATTGAGATTTAAGTTGCTCAATAAATTCTTCATATCAAAGTATTGTAAGAAATAAATTTTCGTGATTTTTAGAATTTTCTTGCTATTTTTTAAAAACCGCCTAGATTTAATACTACAAAAGTGCCATTTCTGAGCTGTTTTTAAAAAATATTTAAAAATAGTAGGAAAGCTATAAAAATCACGAAATTTGATTTCCTACAAGATTTTGATTTGAAAAATTTATTGAGCAAATTAAATATAAATAGCCTCATAGTACGGAATAGGGTGTACTATGCATATTATTTTAGTCTTGCTCATATATATATATATATATATATATAAAGGGAGAGAGAGAGAGTTAAATTACCGTGCTACATGAAGTAAAAAAAGTGTTTTACTTCGACATAAAAAATCACATTCTGACAACTCAAATGACTAATCTAAGTTGTTAACACAATTTAGACATCACTCCTAGTAAATCAAATTTGAGTGCATTTTAAGTTTTGTAGCTATGCTTTTAGAATTAAAAGTGAACAAGAATAGTGTTATTTTTAATTATTAAACTGTGTTATTTTTGCTCATTTTCCAAAATATTTAAAAATATAGCTACAAAACTCCAAATGGACTCAAATTTGGTTTCCTATGAGATATTAATGCCTAAATTGTGTTGAACAACTTAGATCAGTCATTTTAGTTGTTGGTATGTGATTTTTTATGCCGAAGTAAAATACTCTCTTTACTTCGCGTAGCATAGTAATATATATATATATATATATAGTTATATTACCGTGCTACGTGAAGTAAAATGAGTGTTTTACTTCGGCATTAAAAATCACATAATGACAACTCAAATGACTGATCTAAGTTGGTCAACACAATTTAGACATCAAAATCTCATAGTAAACCAAATTTGAGCGCATTTGGACTTTTGTAGCTATGCTTTTAGAATTTTTTAAAAGTGAACAAGAATACTGTTATTTTTAACTATTAAACTGTGATATTTTTTCTTATTTTCCAGAAATATAAAAATATAGCTACAAAACTCAAAATGGACCAAATTTGGTTTCCTCTGAGATATTAATGTCTAAATAGTGTTGACCAACGTAGATCAGTCATTTGAGTCGTCGGTATGTGATTTTTTATGCCGAAGTAAAACACTCTCTTTACTTTGCGTAGCACAGTAATATAACTATATATATATATATATATATATATATAAAGGAGGGATTCGTAGCCGCCTAACTTCCAACCGCTCACAACCGTTCCATGGTAGCAAATGTAAATGACCGATCCGGACCATTGAAAACATTCTCCATATTAATATAGACTTGGAGACCAAATTTTACATTTTTTTGAATTGTTTTACTATTTTATCGGATGGATTGAAAATTTATTTATCTAACGATTTACAAACATTCAATTTTCAACCCTTCTGATAAAATAGTAAAAAAATTCCAAAAAATATAAAATTTGGTCTCCAAGTCTACATTAGTATGGAGAATATTTTCAATGGTCTGGATTGACGATTTACACTTGGTATGTTGGAGCGGTTGCGAACGGCTACGAAATTGTTGGCGGCTACGGATCCCTCCTTATATATATATATTACCGTGCTACAAAGTTATAACAAGTTCCTAGAAGCTGAGCCCAAAAGTCAAATGTCTGGAGCTCAAGAAATCCACTAAGTACTAAAATCACTGAGAGGTATGTTATTGTAATGCAAGGGAAAAGCGTTGTAACACTTTGGAAGGCATTATAACGAGACCCCATGCGGTTGTAACGATTCCTTGAAGAGATGTACCTAGAATTCAGCTGCAAATGCATTGAAGGATATTTCTAAAAACTATCAAAGGCGTTATAACGAGATAGGAAGACATTAGAACACATGGGCATTATTTTGGCACTACATGGAGCTATGGAAGCCAAATTCCAATATATACAGACCTCATGTTTCAAGGAATAAAAACAAAGCATCCCGTAAGAGCAATTAAGTACACTCAAAGCACATAAATCTTCTCTTATAAGATCCAAACCTCAATCATTGTTAGAGCTAGAGAAAGTTTATGATAGCCATTGTCCATCTTTTGTGATAAATTATAAGTTGTGTTACCAATTGCAAGTGTTTGTTTGATTCAAGAATTGAATTCTCTATTTTGTGGAGCAACCTTTTTGTTTTGGTTACCTTGCATGTTCTGTTGTCAATTACAAGGGTGTTAAGACTTTTTGAATAAGTCTTGTTGCATGGTATAGTATTGTTTGTTTCGGCTCGATGTGAAATCGAGGGTCTCGTGAAATAAGCACTGATTTCTGAACCTCATTTTATCGTATGTCAACTTGTCTCTATCTCTCACTCTTGTTTTTTTTACAATTCTTAAGTTTTTTTGTTATATCTTTATCTTGTTTTAAATTGTGAATTGTGATTGGTAAGTAGTTTAAGATCTTTGAGAATTGTACGCGCTTTGCATCAAAATTTAGTCATACATGGAGATGCCATTTTTTGTTATACAAATTAATTGGTTATCACTATCCTCGAACATTTTTGTCACTGTCAATTGCTCCCTGCCTACTCACTCAATATAATCCATAGAATTACCAAGAAATATTAATTTGATTTCTTCGAATGATAACGATGAAGGGAAGGCACGCTGCTACTTAACTAGTTTATAATGACTCGGCCAATTAATGGGGCACATAAAGCTTAAAGTGTGATAATATTGAACTTCTTTAATTAGACATTGATAGAGTGATTACATAGCTAGTGCTAAACTGCTAATGTGTTTTCGAACTTTATTGGTCATGAGGCAATCTAATCCTAAAAAAGATAGATATCGGATGAAGTAATATCAACTACAGGTTAGTCTAGATTCTAGAACATATCCAAAAGAGCACTTCGAAATTGCTTCTCCTTCTGTAGACTAATCGAGTTCTTATTTTGGCATTAGTAGTTACTGGTATATGTGCTGGATTAGTGCTGGAAAGAGAATTTCTGGATTTCTGATGTTTAGTTTATTAGATATCTTTATATATAGATTATGATTAATCTATGCCAAAAAAAAAAGAAAAAAAGAAAAGGAAAACTGAAGAACTACAGCACATCAGCTGACAGTTTCTTAGTGTAACTTCCCTTGCTTCTTCTACCTCCTAATATAATCTTCAATATATGATGATTAGTACTGGAAATCATTTAATATCGTATATTGTCAAATTTAAATAACCGTTCCCAGTTTTACACTCTTAAAGATCCGCGCATATCTATGCTTCTACAGATGTTTTGCACTGGTTCTGCCAACGCTGGATTTCAGGCTATATAGGTTTAGAATTTATAGAAAGATACTAGATGATATATAAAAAAGGATCATGGGGATCTAATTAAGTGTCCACACAGGCTGGATAGTACTGTGATTTTAGGTAGTCTGTACTCTGTATGAAAACTATCAATCATATATGTACTTTTTCTTTGAAGTTTGAACTATCTTCCAATCTTCCAAATAACACTTATGTGGTTCATATAAGTTAGGGAGCTGATATATCGATTCCTCAATCGATACCTCCAACGATTCCAACAGAATGGATTCATTCGTGTTCAGTTTGTATGTTATTTTTGTTATGATTCATGTCGTTTTCGGTATTATACATGTTGTTTTTGTTATTATGCATATAATTGACTGAACGCTTAACTGAAAATGAAGTTCGATACGCTAATCGATGTAGACTAGACGAATTTAGTTGCATTCATTTTGAAAATTGCTCTAATTATTATGCATATTATTTAGTTATTATGCATATTTTTTTTTGTTATTTTGCATGTAATTAACATACAAAATAATATGAACAACATACATACACATTTATCTAAAATAATTAACATGCATAATATAAATCTAATTATAAATACTGTCAGCATAATAATACAAATAACATGCATAATAGTACAATTAACATGCATAATCAAATTAATTATGTACATTAATTGAACTGTTATGCATGCTATTAGATTCAAAATAACAAAAACAACATGCATCATAAGTATAATAATTTTTCGTCGGAACTCAACTGGATGCGTCCAGTGCGTATCAATGATGGAATTGATGCGCATATCGGCGAAACATTTTCCTATAAGTTAAGCTACAAAACATAAGACACTGATATCAATTAGTCATTATTTGTGACATAATTATAATTGACCTAAAGAAAACCTAATCAACTATATTCGAAATTCAACATGCAGAAGGAAATTTAGAATTCCTTGCAGTGTCTATAAATAGTCAACAGATATAGTTTTGAGTTTTGAGAAAGAAGATAAATACGTATGTTGGGTTTAATTTGCCAGACGGGATATTGAGTTGTGATGAATGTAGTTATCACCAAGCAAGTAGATACATAAAATGTTTCATGAAGTGGTTTAGGTTAGTAATAAGGTGTTAGCAACTTAGTTTTACTGAGTTTGGTAGGTTTACGTTTTAAATTCTGTTTGTTTTGTTCAGCAGAATATGGTATATGTCTCATATACCTATTACCTGCTTTGTGATGTTTTTTTGTATCCGAACAATTTGGTTACTCTATGTAATGGAAGTTGGCACTCTAGCTTGGAAATGCTTCAATCAAAAAAAAAAAAAGCTTTAACGAATGTGACTCTGAATGTTAGGCATTATATGATATCAAAACTGGATCAGCTTTAGCACGTACCTCATGAAACTCTTTTAACTTTAGGCAACAATGAATAGTTTCTAATTAACATATCATTTAGAGAGAGAGAGATTGCTTAACTGGTTAGTTGACCTGCTTGCTTAAGAAGCTTAATTTATTTGGCATTCTTAAACATATTTTTATGGTCTAGTTCAATCTCAAGAGGAATTTAAGTATATCACTGGATCAATAATCATGATTGTTCTATTGTAGCTAACTAATTATATGAGGAAATACTTTTCTATCAACTAGGGCTAGACATAAATGAAGGAAAATGAACTAATTATGTCTCAAGAAATGAAATGGACATGACGTGATTTCATGTTAAACATCTGTCTAAAATCCTTCCAAATTATGTTGAGGCCCAAACATGTTTTAATGTTTAATTGGTTGAAAATTAATAGCTCTCATCATTTAGTTAAGTTCAACATAAAATCATCTTACCCCTTTAACAAAATAAAAACATGCAAACAAACATCCACACAAAGATCCAAGCCCCAAATTAAGAAAATGGGAGCGAAAGAAGAACAAAAAGGATATTCAATTATCCATAGTCGTTAAATTTAAGCAGCTCAGTAATCTATTAAAGTGCATATATGTAAAATTCAAATCATATAGGAGTTCTTTAGTACACTGCAATTAACGCGCAGCACAACTTCTTGTATCATATTGAAATACTTACAGACGTACGACATAACCGCAGTTGTAAGCCAGCACAAGCCTTACTTATTGTATGCGAACCTATATATATCTTCCTGTAAATCACGAAACTCCCACTAAAAAGGACAAATTAATCAGTGGTGCTGAGGATCCGGCCCACCTGGACTAAGCCGCTTCGATTGCTTGTAGAACATGTCCTGCAGCTGCCTTCCTTGAACAGGTGATTTCGGAAGTACAGCTTGCGAGATGCTCCTCATCATGTTGATCTCTAAATCGCTGCTCTTCATAACACGGGATTCAGAAATCGGAATTGTCGATGTAACCAGGATAAGCAATACATATAAACTTAGGGCTGATGCTGTTGCCATGATTTCTAGCATGCAACTAAGCTTGAGATGATGATTGTGGTACACTGTGTAAAGAAGCGAGTATTTAATAACGGAGTCTGTGGATCATGATGTATGCCTAGTTAGTGGAAAAAATGTATTTATATGTATTTATATTTTTTCTATTGAATATTTTTGTGTTGATTATTGAGTGTAATTTTTTTCTGGTTACAGTCGAAAGTAGTTTTAAAGGTGATGCTATAATGCCTCCAACATCATGCCCCAATGCCCCAAGCACACGTGACAAATGAAACTCACAAAATCTTGACTGTAGGAGTTCATTTGGCACATGTGATGGAGGCATTGGGAGCATGATGTTGAGGGCAAAATATATTTATTCTAGTTTTTGTGCTAAAAACTATGACCTATTGCATCATTAACATACTAACGGCTAAATTTTCTCTATTTTATAATATCTTGACATTTCTACAATTTTTCTCTAATTTTTTTTTTATTTTCAACGTCTCCCTCAAGCCAGAATTATAAATATCTGTTAATTCTACCTTATTTTTTATATCTTCTAATGTCTTCAGTTTGAGACCCTTTAGCTTGAACTTTCTCTCTTATAAAGTGACAACCAACTTCGATATGTTTTCTTCATTTATGAAACACCGCATTCGAAGCTATGTGTCTTGCCGCTTCATTGTTAACATTCTCATGGGTTTGGATTTTTGAAATTCAACTCTCCTAAAAGTTATTTTATCCAAGTTCACCTGACGTGGATGTCGTGGCCTGATATTCCGAGTCCACTCTTGATTGTGCTATGGTATTTTGTTTCTTGCTTCTCCATGTGACTATCTTTCCACATACAAATGTGCAATAGCCGATTATTGATCTTCAATCAAAACTCCCGATCAAATCTGCATCAGAATAGCACATACTTTGTTAGAATTATTATTTTTCATTCATATCAATTGCATCAAGATGTGGTTTTCTTGATTTATGCATGAAATTATTTATTTGACTTATGGAAAATGAAATAACATTTGGAGTTGCTGTTACTTGGGCTCATCATGCGAAATAAAATATTTTGTCGATTTTTAAGGTTGTTTAAAAGGTCTATACCATATTGTTTGAAATTATGCTATATAATTATCAAATATTAAGTACCTTGAATTGAAGATGAGCAAAATTGAATTTCCTTTATTGATATGTGCTCATATTAAGGACAGCAAAATTTCTTAACTTGTTAAATGTTATTACATGTTTATATTGAGGGGCGTTTATAATTTAATTGAGTCTTTTGTCACAATTTGCAAAAAAAGAAGTATGTGGTGTGAGTGCATCAATTTTTTAGTATGCATTTAACAAGGTTTTGCAAATTGTCAAAAGTAGATTTTGTTGGGTTTAACTCAACTTGTTTGATAGTTTGCATAACAAATATTGGATAAACTGTGCACAAATTTTTGTTTTGAGTGTGCAGGTTGTACATGTGCCAATTAACCTTTGATAATGTCATAAACATGTTATATAAGTCAAGACAAGCTCATGGGTGCAATAAGCAAGCTAAGAGAAGCAAAACAAAGGAAAATTGAGAGATGCGTTATGGTAACACATGGAGAAGGCCTTACAATGCTTTAGAAGGCATTATAACGATTCACTGAGAAGCTGGGCTCAGAAATCAAATGTCTAGAGCTCAAAAAATTGGCTAAGTACTGAATTTCTCGAGAGGTGCATTACGATAAACGCGTGGAGAAGGCATTATAACGAGCTGAAAGGTGTTATAACGAGACCATATGGCATTATAATGAGTCGTGAAGAGACAGGCCCAGAAGCCAGCTGTAGAGGCGTTTGATGACATTTCTGGAAACCTAGCAAGACATCATAATGAGATCCAAAGGAATTGTAACACATGTAAGTTATTTTCGCACTGGATGGAGTTGTGGAAGCCTAATGCCTATATATACATACCTGATACTCAAGGAAGATCAAGAAAGAATTCTCCCAAGTTTAAAAGCGATTAAGAGCACTTAGAGAGTACATAAATCTTCTCCTACAAGCATTAAAACATCATCAATTTTTAGATCTAAAGATAGTTCAGGATAGTCATTGTTTAATCATCTTTATTGATATATTGCAAGTTATGTTGTCAATTGCAAGTATTTGTTTGATTCAAGGAATGGATCCTTTGTTCCGTGAAGGAATCTTTTCTGTTAGTTCTGTGGAGAACATTTTTGTGTATACTTGCAAGTTGTGTTATCAATTGCAACGATCTTAAGCTTTTTCAATAAGCCTTGTTATAAACACTTTGGTATAGTATTGTTTGTTTCGGCTCGGTGTGGAATCGGGGGTCCCGTGGAGTAGGCAAAAATTGCCGAACCATGTTATATCATGCGATAAATTGTCTCTATCCCTTGCTCTCTCTCTCTCTTTCTCTCTACTTCTTGAGCTATCTTGTGATATCTTCGACTTGTATTGAATTGTGAATTGTGAATTGTGATTGCTAAATGACTTCAAATCTTATAGAATTGTACACGCTTCTGCATCAAAATATTAGTTATACCTAAACCTCAAAATATAATTATCATAAGTTAACACTATGCTTTACGACCGTTGTGTTCGAAGGAGTTGATTGATCGATGGAAACACTGCGACTCTTTACGACCGTTTTGTTCGGAGGTTAGTTGCTTGTTATCTGCTCAGTTTCATCAGATTTGACTGATATGGGTGTCACCGATTGACATTGCAACTACTTGTGCTCATGAGAGGTACTTCTTCCCTGTGATTGGTATAGTGTTGATATTTTCTGGCATTTCTGATATGTTTCTGGTAGCTGTAACTCGATATCTTCTCTGGTATTTGTAATGTTGATTCTGAAATTTTTATTGGTATGTATTCTCCTTGCTTTCTTTTGCCCGGTTTTGTTTCTGGATTAGATGCCACTGGGATATTGTACACTTACTGGTACGTGGAACATCCATCAGAATGTTGATATGTTGCTTTTTCGGATTTTTGGTATGAGCTAAACACTAGGAGAAATTTGATAAGAACGGGTTGATGAGGCTAGATATTGCACAAAACGCCCATGTTATAAATTAAGACAGTAGAGACTAGAGAGTATTTTTTTCTATTGAATATCTTGTAATGAATATAATTGAGTCTATTTTTCTTCTGTTACAATCAACAATAGCTTTTATACTAAAAGCTATGGCCCATTGTACTGTTACCATACTAACGGCTCTATTTTCTCTGTTTTATAAATCTTGACATTTTTACAATTTTGTCCCTAACTATTTTTTATTCTCAACAGTATACAACGGTAGTTTTGTTATTACTATCTGTTTTTGTAATACAAAAGATTATATTAAGCCTCACAATTTAAATATTAATAAAAAATGTGTTTGAAACCAACGACTTTTCCGCACACAAAAAAGTTGTCTTAGTTATTCCCTACATCAAATATTTAATCCCTGAAAGAAAATTAAATTTTAGATGTGTGTATCTTTTTTCTTTAATTTTTGTAGTGAAAAAGATTCACAAGTCCTTCAGTGTCTTATACATGTTCACTGAAGCATGAATTAACCTAAAACTTATGTTGCATGGGTGCGGTATGGGTATCGTATCCGATGCGATGCGGTATGTGTGACATAGATTACGATCGCCTCAAGTTGAAGATGATCTAAATCCTTGAGGAGAATTCCTCATTCATATAGTTTCACATGCTCCAGAGGTTGCTATCACGTACTCAGCCTCACATGATAAAAGAGCAACGGTTCTCAATTTCTTCGAAGTCCACTTGAATGCAGTGGATCCGAGAAAGAACACATGTCTAGTGGTATCCTTCCTCTCATCTTGGTCTCCTCCCCAATCACTATCTAAATAGCCATACAAAATTTCTCTAGCATCTTTAGCATAAAACAAGTCAAAATTCAGTGTTCCTTTGTATACCTGAGAATTCACTTTGCTGCCAACCAATATGATGTTCTAACTTCTTGTACGATATCAGGTCTTGTGATTGCAAGGTACCTCAGACTTTCAACAAGATTCTATAGATTGTTGGATCTACATGTTTTTCGTAACCTTCTTTTGTCAGCTTCATTCCAATTGCGACTGGTGTTTCAACATGATTGTAATTTGCCATCTTGAACTTCTTGAGTATCTCTTTGGCATATTTTTTTTTGTGAGATGAAGATGCCATTTGGATGCTGTCTTATCTCAATGCCTAGAAAGTAGGCCATTAAACCACAGTCAGTCATCTCAAACTCTTTAAACATATCTTGCTTGGACTCTCGAAACATGTCGGAGTTGCTTCGTGTAAATAAGATATTATCTACGTAAAGTCAAGCTATTAGAACTCCATGCTTGTTCTTCTTCACGTAGAGAGCATGTTCGAATGAGCATTTGACAAATTTCATTTTTTTCAAATATCCATCAATTCGTGAATTCCAAGCATGAGGTGCTTGCTTGAGCTCGTACAATGCTTTCTTCAAACAATACACTTATTCTAAGCTCCTCTAACAATGAACCCTTCAGGTTGCTCAACATAGACTTCTTGTTCAAGGACCGCATTTAGGAATGCTGACTTCACATCTAACTGGTGGAGGTTTCAAATGTGATGTGCTGCAAGAGAAATTGGCATCCTTACTATGTCAAGGCGTGCTATGGGTGCGAATACTTCATCATAGTCTTTCGCAACTAGGCGTACCTTATATCCTTTCGCAACTAGGCGTGACTTGTAACGGTTGATTGAACCATCGACACCCCTCTTAATTTTGTACACCCATTTGACACCAATTGCCTTCTTGTCTGTTGGCAATTTGAATAGCTTTCAGGTGTCATTCTTCACAATGGCTTCAACCCTTCATTCATGACCGTCCTCCAATTCTTATCATGCATAACAGTTTTTAAATTAAGGGGTTCGATACTGGGATATCGACAAATTAAACGATGTTGGTTTCATCGTCGTCAATTTGGCGTGTACTCGCATAAATATCGTTAAGACTTCTAGTTCGTATGTTCGTAGCGAACTCCCAGTACTACTAGACGACGACAACGACGACGACGACGATGATCCATAAGTTGGTGTGTCAGACTGCTCTAATTTTGGATTTTGTTGTTGCTGCTCTTCAATATGCTCCTCTATTAGCACCTTCTTTCCTTTTTCATTTTCAACATTTGTCGATGCTTCATTTTTGTTGAAGATGACATCTCGACTTATCACAACTTTGTTGCTTATCGGATTATAGAGCTTGTATGTCTTAGATGCTTCGATACATCCAATGAAGATGCATTTATCGCCACGATCATCAAGCTTCTTTCTTTTAGCATCTGAAACTTGTTCATATGTCACATACCCAAATACTCGTAGGTGCCGTATGATCGGCTTTTGACCACTCCATGCTTCTTCTTCTTCAACAACTTTCTCTATTCTTGTTCTACAATTCTTAAGCTACTGCTTCTTTCTTTCTTTTGCTCTTTATTTTACTCTTTGGCTTCTCTTTGCTTTGTTTTATTTGCTTGATACAAATGAGATGACAAGCCTCTTTTTTATAGTGTATGGGAGGACATGGAGTTACAATTCTAATTAGACCTTCTAATTAATATTTGAACTTAAACTTATACACTTCATTTCTATCAACACAGGAATTCTTCAAGAGAAAGTGAGGTAGATGACATTATTAGGATAGGTATTGATTTATTAATTGTAGTAAATAAGTCTTCATGGATGCTTAGAAACTCCAACAGATGATAGGGGTGTAGTATTTTGGATGTTCAAAATTTTGAGAAGTACATGTTGTAAGAATATAACATGAGAGATTAATAAAATAATTTTTTTAGTTTAGTGCCTCCATACTTAACACTAAGAATGCAAAAAATCGCAAATGTATAGCATTTAGAGTGCAAAGTATACCCCTGCAGGAAGTCTCAGTTAGGCAGCAGCTATAGATTTCGGTTTTGGCCGACAGTAAATATATGTTGAGTTATATATGTCTTATACGTATTTTTGTGTGTTAACTTTTTTAATTCTTCAACAATAATTAGTTGTACTTGTCTGAAAGCTTAAAGTAAGGTGGTTTCTTTAGATGAATGATGTTCAAACGTTTACATCGAAGGAAGAATAGACATAATATTATTATATTAGAATTTATAATTAGATTCACATTTACTGGTATTATCATGCATTGATCACCTAAATGATTGAGGAAACTTAATTATACGTGTTAATTGAGTAGGAGAACACTCATATACTGTGGAAATAATACCGAATCCTGTATTTAATCATTCACGTATAATTTGAATGATCTATTTGCTAGAGATATCCTACTATGAACCAACTATATTAATTGGAAACCGCATTTGCAATAATTTGGCCTAGTGGAATCTGAAGAATCTTATATCAATGCACCAACTGAAGAAAGCACCTAGTAATTGTATATTATCAATTGACTAACTGCAGCATTCCAACCTATATAGCACTACAAATAAACTAGTCTTGTCACTCTCTTAAAACTGTGCAACTTTTGGAACATGTCTAATTTAAAAGAGATGGAAAAAACAGAGCTACAGATCATATATGTTAACTTAACTAAGGCGCTACCGGAAAATGATCTTCTGTAACCTCTCATTTATGCTCGTTATATTAAAATCGAGGGTAGAACTGTCGTCCCACTCAATAGATTAATTCTCCACCTGTTTTTCTAATAACCGGTTATAATAAATCCTATATAGAAAATATCGGTATGGAGTGTCAGACATCTACACCTTTTGTTTATTAATCACCCGGTATAGAAAGATGTGAAATTTTTTTTGCATCACCTCATTTACACCCTTTATTAGAACCCTGACGTAGAAAATTTAGCAGTAAAAAAATAGAAGTCGATTAAAATATTGTAACAAAATTATTTTGAGATTATTTTGTAATTGTTTTTGTTTTTTTTGTCAATGTCTAGAATATTGTTTGAGATCATTTTGTAGAGTGAGCGAGTTTGCTATATATATGGACAAATTTTTTAAAACACAACTCAATTACAATCGTTGATTATTGTCAATAATTGCGCAATCACACTAATTTTGTATCGATAATTAATGGTGCAATCAAATTAATTTTGATCCATACATATAGAAAAATTTGCCTATGTTGTATCACATTTTTGCTCTCCTGAACTGTAAAGAACAAATCATTGGTTTCGTTTAATTAATTAATTTGCACATGCTCTGAATCTACAACTAACGTTAATTAATTAAAAAAAGATGATTTAAATGTCACTAGGTTTTTATAAAAAAAAATCGCTTCCGTATTAAATAACAAAAAGATTAGCGCCTTTAAGCACAACATGCGCACTTTTGGTAAAAAAACATTTAATTGGCGTCGTTTCTGTTTATGCAAATCTGAGTCATTTATTTGCATCAAGATTCGTACTATTTTCAACTTACAATATCCAACCGCCCTGAATCACATCACAGCCGATCGTTTCCTACAGTGTACCAGATCTAGGTCATTCACTTCCTGCTACGCGATACATCTTCCCTAAGAACATTCTCGATATTAATTAACAAAAAAATATAAAAACCTTAAAGAATAAAATAATATTCTTGTAAGTATCGTCCCCACTTTCTTTGCACTTTCTCCATAGTCGTCTTCTCTAAGACTCGAACATACTTTTCCCTTTCTCCACTACTTTCTCTTATGTCGCCATCATCATTTGGGAACCTTTCTTCCGACAAACTTTTGGTTGCATCGCAGGGACCCGATCGACTCGACAACCACAATTTGACTTTCTAAAGGCATGCACTAAAAAGGCAACAAAAAGTCATATACTTCACTAAGTGACAAATACAAATTCCTTCTAATTACACTTTTTTTTAACAAAATAGAAGAAAAATATACTAATAGAAATTTTGTTTGACTTCTCATTGTTCTTATTTGTTTATTTTGATAAGTAATGGCAAAGCGATTGCTCGATGAAGTAGTTATATGCTTCATGCGTCATTAATTTTGTTTCGTCAAATAAAAACATACTAATATAGTTAGTAAAAATGAAACATTGTTGGACACTGCATATGTAATGCACAACTTAATTTTAATTTTGTAAATTTCAATTTGAGGATGGAGATATATTTACTTCAATAACTTCGTTGATTTTATAGTGAACTTTCAAGATGCAAAACTAGAGATTTGACTTGCTTCTCGACGAATTAATCATCACACTCTTCACACGAGTTGTCTCAAGCTCTCCTCAGTATTTCGTCGATCTCTTGAGCCTCAAGTAGACTTGCTTCTCGACGAATTAATCATCAAGCTCTTCACACGAGTTCTCTAAGCTAGCTCTCCTCAGACTTCACATTAATTATTTGTTCATGTAACTCTGTGATAATACATATGTATTTAAGGCTGAAGTTGTACATGTATATATACACACATTAGGTAATTAATTTCACTCTATTCATTGTTGTTTCTTGTTTCTAAAGATGTAAAATATTCTTTGAATTGTCAAAGGACCATGCAATAAAAGGGAAATTAGCATAAGATAGGAAATACCCAGCATGGTATTTGACAGAGAGAGGATGGCAAAATTTAAATGATTGTGCAGATGTTGGAAATAAGGAGGCCTGTTGCATTCTTGTTGTGGTAACAATCAATGAATTTTTTTATTTTCACTTCATCATGTATTAATAATTATTTGAATTGTTAATATTAGTAGGTAGTTCAATTATAATTCTAAATTTTATACAACGAACTATATTTGAACTGCAAGGAGACGACACTGCAAGAGGAAGAGAGCTTCTTTCTAAGTCAATTAAGAAAGGACACGAAACAACATTGTATTTAAGGAACATCTGGGATATTCGACTTTGTGGGCATGCTTCTCAACTAGGTGCATTTTCTCGCGACGATCATGACCAGTTTCTGACGATTCAAGAGGAGGTGAGAAAATACATCGGATGAGAAATATGGCAGCCTCTAGAGAAAAGACATGAGTGCTCCAGTGTAGACTGCAGGATTGCGCCTTTTGGACGGGAGCAATTTATGATCTTTTGCGGTGATGTGTGCCGATGGCATTATGAACACATTCAGCTCTGTGGGCATCAATGATATGATTATTTTGTTGTATATGTTGTATATATATTTTGACATTGTTTGTTATTTTTTACTGACATCATGTTGTAGAAAACTTGTAATTAATAAGTGTTATATATATATACTTTGTTTGTGTGATACTTTGTTAAAATAATTCAAATAATTGAAATTGTTGATGTGGTTTTGAGGTTGATGTGGAAAAAATGTTAACAGAGGACAAAATCTTAATGTGAAAAAATGGATCCTGGGGTTTGAATCCAGATCTTAACAGTCCAGAGCACCTTAAACATAATCCCATGGTCACTCGATTCGTAGCGACTTAATGAGACAGGAGAGGAATTGGAAATGAAAGGAGGCGGTCCACTCCTTATCTTATGGTATACTGCAAGACTACTGGAGGTGTGTTGTTTGTATCTTCTTTAGGCATTTGTACGAAGTCATGGACATTTGGGATATTGGCCTAATTTTAATTATTATGTGTTGTATTTGTAGGTTATCAAATAATTCCTGGTCAAAGGATGCAACTATTCTTATGTTTAGGAAGAGAGTGACTGCTCCTTTAATAAAAATTACACAAGTCTTGTTATTTTTATGCATATGTCATTGCATTAGAGCAGTGATGCCATTGCCAACATACAATTAAGGCATTGTCAGGTAAGTATATATAATTTCACTTTTAGTTGAAGCTTCTTTCATTCTCTAAGTTATGAAATTATATCAATTATTCCAAGTTAGCTATTGTTCCTCTATTGTGATTTTAATTAATTGTGATTGTATTTGCGATTAAATTGAATGGTTGTTGAATTGGGGATTAAAATATGCATCATGATGATATCTTGTATTAATTTCTAATGTTAGACCCGATGGAACCTTAATTTGTCAATATATTGGTGAATGAAAAATAATTTTCTCTTATGAAGAATGATGCATAACTTATAAACATATATATATATATATATACATATGTCATGTAAGCTCAATGATTTTGTGTATGCTATTTTTCGCTACTAATTATGTGTATTTTCATATTGTGCTTGTTAGGAGACTAGCCGGTCCACCCATTATCATGTGCTATATGATGAAAATAATTTTGCAACTCCCAAGGGTAGTCATCGCTATAGTTCAAGATCATATTAGTTTCCTTGTTGATGTACTTTGGGAGGAATTTGAAATGGTACGGTCCTCCACCACTCTATGAGGAAGGCTTGGGTGGACTCGAAGGATCCTTCACATCATTGGAGGTTAATGTATGGTTTCGAATCCACCACTACTTAATCTAGAACTTAAGAAGATCCTCTTAAGAATGATGATTTATCTTCTAACTTGGAGAAATACTGGTGTCAAAATCATATTTCATTTCTTCAATTATATGGTCACCATCAATCCTCTAAAGTATAACTTTACATTATTGAAGAAACGTGGTACATTCGGAAGATATTATCAATATGTCTACTTGCCCAAGAATCTTATGATATGTTATGATTTTTTATCATTTCGTTTGATATCACAAGCATTTATTAATGAGGCATGGTAGGAATTGGAAATTGACATACTTTTCTAAGCAAATTGATGCATAAAGATGATTTTATTTTCTTCTTTTGACTTGCAAATTGAAATTATGAAACGACTTCTACTAGCCTAAAACAAGAAGTTATTTAATGTACTTTTCCTTTGACATCTACTATGAATTATAGTAATAATTATTTGTTATTTGTCTAAGTTTGTATTTATGTGTTTCTATAGGGGTTCCTTACCGAATTAACAAGGCTTGGGATAAATTGGAAAAGGTAATTGTATAATAAAAGGTAAGTCATCACTCGATTTGTAGCGAATTAATGAGGCATGAGAGGAAATTGGAAATGATAATTGAATAATAAAAGAGTAGTCATGAACATGGAAGTTGTTTCAAGTTGAAGTTGTTCGATTTTCTAATCTATTTCTCAAAATAGTTATATGCTACAATGTATCTAACTAGTTACTGACATGGAGAAAATATTGTAATCCAACTAGATATGTAATTATTTTGGTTTAATTAATTTCATGGATGTTATTTTTAATTCTTTTATTGTTGATTGGTGATAATTTTGATGTATTGCATGATCTGTATGCATGTGTAATCATGTTTGATTAATGTGGATGACAATATCTGAATGTTTTATTAATTTTTGTGTACATAATATATATATATATATATATATATATATATATATATATCTGTCCTATGCATATAAAATTAGCTCAATAAATTGGCATTTAAGTTTCTCAATAACTTCAATAAATAATATTGTAGAAAATCAAATTTCGTGATTTTTAGAGCTTTCTTGACATTTTTTAGATATAGTTTGGTGCTGCAGCCCAGAAAATGACATATTTTTTAAAACAACCTAAAAAGTATTTAAAATAATAGCAAGAAAGATCTAAAAATTACGAAATTTGATTCCTACAATATTTTGATATGAAAAATTTATTGAGCAACTCAAATCTTAATTATTGAGCTAATTATATATGCATATGACAAAAAAGTGTGTCATATGCATATTATAATAGTCATGCTCTCTCAATATATATATATATATATATATATATATATATATAGCAAGGCTATGATATCAAGTCATATCATGTCATAAAGGAGCTAAAAAAATATTAAATCTTCACGTCGAGTATTAATTAACAAAAAAGGTGTAGAAAAGCGAAGAAAACCGACGTATAAGCCTCCAGAGCTATGTCGTGTTTTAACTTACCTTTTGCAACTCCTGTATTTACAACAGAGATAACCAGTATATAAGACTCAAAAGATCCGGTGTGAAAACCATTTTTCCCGTAGTGACATGAGGTGACAAGGCTATACGTCTTTCTCTTCTAATTAGATGCTTACATCTTTCTGAAGCACGCATATATAAGATCATGCATTCTTAGGATAATGCAATTTTCTTATCAAAGTAGTGTTGAAAGTTGTAATCTCCAAGTCTTGAATCTGACCCCGAACCCGAAGGACAGCAGCAAGGATCCAAGGATGTGCTTGGGAGGTGAATAGGACTCGGGAGGTGAAATCCAAAGAGTTCAAGAGCATATCAAGATAGAATATCTATGAAAGTTCAAGATGAAGAAGACTCAAGAAGATCAATCCGCAATCACTCGAGAAGACTGCTCGGAATGAATACCGAGCTGACCGTTCGAAAAGTACAATCCGATAGGAAACCATCAAAGTCATAGATAGCACGTTGGTGCAAGAATTTTTTAAGTGGCATTAAATGGCTGCAGTAGGCTAGTCAAGTAGGAGACATTAGTATGTGTACCTAGGGATTTTGTAATGATTATATTTTTAGTATAAATAAGAGTAGAGAGTAGAGAAGAATTAGAGAGAGAATATATTTTGTAAATTTCACTATTGAATAGAAAACTGTTTCAAAGCAAATCTCTCTTTCTTTTTCGATATAGATAATTCTGTTTTAATTCTTTCATAAATAGTTTTTCCGGTGAAGTGAGGTGAGCGCCACCTGCTCTAAGTGAGTTTGAGTATCCGAGTGAATGAATGAAAAACCTGTATCCGGGAACTTCCTGGATTCTGAAACAACCATCCTTCAGGAAGTGTCTTCGGGAAGTGGTTTTTAAACCAACAAATTAGTATCAAAGTCCATGGCAAGATTCAAGAGTAGTTCATTCGAACAAACGTTGTTCCGAAAGTTGACAAAGTCAAACTACGACAACTGGAGCATACAGATCAAAGCCTTGCTCTAAGCGCATGGTGTTTCGGAAATAACAAAAGAAGGATTCGATGAACCTGCAACAATCGTCAGGATGACAACGAAGAACCTGAAGACACTGAGGAATAATGTATGAAGGATAAGACGACACTCTACATTCTATATCAAGATGTAGATGAGGCTGGCTTTGAGTAGATTATCGAAGGGAGAACTCGAGTTGATGAGAATGAAAGAATCTGAAGGAGTCTCGGACTATGTCAAGAGAGTACAAGCGGTAGCAAATCAGTTGAAGAGGATTGGAGAGAAGTTGACGGTATCGAGAGTGGTCGAAAAGATCTTAAATCTCTTACTAATGCCTTCGAAAAATTCTGGGTGCAATAGAGGAACCCAAGGACTCGAAAGAGCTATATGTAGATGAACTCGCGGGTTCCCTAATGGCTCACTAGCATAGAAGAAAACTGAAAAAGAAAAAACTCACTTGAAGAGACTTTGCAAGCCAAGGTGGTTCTGAAAGAGAAGACAATGTATATCCAACTGAAAGGATAAGGAAGCGACCGATGTGGTAGTGGTATAAAGTAAGAGAGGGGAGATGGTAAAAATGGGCAATCGATTCAAAGATCATGAGGACGAGGCTGAGGCTTGGTTGTGGGAATTAGGCAAAATCGGATGCTCAAATTGAACTTACAAAGAATAAAGGAGAATTGTCTCAAGGTGAACAAAGAAGAGGAAGTTTGGTTGTGGGAATTGGGCACTTAGGCTATAGTGGCTTCAAGGTCTTAGTGAAGAAGCAGTAGGTGCAAGGGTAGCCGAATCTCACCTTCCAGAAGAAGTTTTGCGAATGATGTGTGGTCGCAAAGCATGTGAGGTACTCGTTCGGGAAGGTATAATACTGAGCGAAGAAAACTCTCGACTTGATCCACAACGACATATGTGGACAGTTCACACCAGGTTCATTTAGTGGGAAAAGGTACTTCATCACTTTCATTGATGATTTCTCAAGAAATTATTGGGTATACAGTGTGTGTCACACTCTCAACCTGTGAAGTTGATTACGTGGCAGCATCCTACAGTGTGTGTCACACGATCTGGTTGAGAAACTTGTTGCATGATATAAAGCTCACACAACATGAGGCAACCGAGATCCGAGTTGACAACAATTCGGCAATCGAGTTGGCCAATAATTCGGTTCATCGCGATAGGATCAAACATATTGATGTGAGATTTGACTCTATTCGGGAACACATCAAAGATGGAGAAGTTCGGGTGGTTCATGTGCAAAACAATGACCAAGTTGCAGATATCTTCACCAAGGCTCTACTGAAGCTTTTGTTCAAGAGCTGCAAGCATATGCTCAGGATGATGGATATTCGAGACTTGAGCTTAAAGGAGAATGTTGAAACTCCAAGTCTCGAATCTGATTCGAAACCGGAAGGGTAGCATCAAGGACCCGAGGATGTACTCAGGAGGTAAAGAGAAATCGGAAGGTGCAAAACACCCGAGAGGTGAAAAACAAAGAGTTCAGGAGCATACTTAGATAAAAGATCTCTGGAAGCTGAATATGAAGAGGACTCGAAAAGATCAAGTCGAAGTCACTAAAGAAGACTGCTCGAAATGAACACCAAGCTAATCGTTCGAAAAGGCAATCTGACAGAAAGCCACGGAAGTCAAAGATAGCATGTGGTTACAAGAACTTTTGTCGGTGGCATTTAATGGCTACAGTAGGCTAGTCGAGTAGGAGACAATAGGCTATAGACCTAGCGATTTTGTACTGATTGTATTTTTAGTATAAATAAGAGTAGATAGTAGGGAAGGATAAGAGAGAGATTATTTTGTAATTTTCATCGTTGTGCTTTCATAGCAAATATCTCTTCGCTCTCAAACCTTTGTAATTCTGTTTTAATTTCTTCATAAATAATTCTTTCGGTGAGGTGAGTTGAGTGTCACCTATTCTAAGTGAGCTATGAGAGTATCCGAGTGGACGAATGAACAATTTCTGAGTATTCAAAAACTTCCTAAATTTGGAAACATCCACCCTTCGAAAAGTGTCTTCGGGAAGTGGTTATTTAAACCAACAAGTTGAGATTAGAGAAGATACTAATGACAATGTCCCTACAGATGGCAGAACCCGACCCGACCCAAAAAAACCATCTGACTCGACCAGATTCAAATCTGACCTGATATGATTTTTTTAGGAAGTCAAACTGACCTGAACCTAAATCGACCTGACCTGACATGACCCGTAACCTGATTCGATGCGACACTCATTGACCCGTAATCCGAGCCGACCTGACCATAGACGACCTGACCATAGACGACCCATAACCCGATCCGAAACCTGAACCAACCGACACATGTGGACTCGAAACCCGACCCGACCTAACATGTTTCGACCTAAAACCTGATCCGAAGCGACACCTGTGGACTCGAAACCCAATCCAGCCCGACCGACCCGACTTGAGATGACTTGCGACCTGATTCAAAGTAGCATCTGAGAATCCAAAATCTGACCTGACCCAACCTGAGACGACCAGTAACATGATTAGAAGTGATGTTTGAGAACAAGTAAGCTGGCATACTTAACCCGAACCATAAATGTGGCAGTCATCATGAATAATTGAATCGAGCTACTAATAAATTGAAGCAATCAATTAAATTACCAAGCAATAACTAGACTAAATTAATTTTCTAAATATAACATCATATATAGAAATATGTTTGAAGATTTTAAATACATTTTCAACAAATCATGAAATTTAAAACAAACATTGTGAAATATTTTACGTAGTGCATACAAAATTTTGTTCACTCAAATCAGTTCAAATGAAATAAATTTATGGACACAAATTTGAAATAGTAGGTATAACTTAATCTGATCTAATATCGTCTTATCTTATTCAACACACAAAAATGACTGTTGCTTGACCAAAAATCGTATTCGATTTCGCTCTACCTGACTCAACACCTATAAAAACTAACACTCGATGATTTGAGATCTGACCAGATCCATGACTTGAAAGTTATAACCGGCACTCGACGACCAGAGACTCGATTCGACATGTGATTCGAAAGTTGCCGGCACTCAACGACTCGAGACCCGACCCGATCTCCCTCGACCCAACCTGTGACCCGAAAGTTATCGACATTCAACAACTCGAGACCCGACCCGATCTCATGTCGAGCTGACCAGTGACCCGAAAGTTGTCAGCACTTGTCGATTCGAGACCGACCCGATCTCGTCCGACTCGATCCGTGACCCAAAAATTGTCGGCAGTTGTCGACCCGAGACTCAGTCTGATCTCGCTCGACCTGACCTGACCCGTAATCCGAAAGTTGTCGACACTTGATGATACAAGATCCGACCCAACCTAACCGGTGACCCGACTTTCGTCAAAAGTCACATTATCCGACCCGACCCAACCAGATGCAAACCTGCCTGATTGCCACCTCTGAGCGTCTCTCGTCGTCGTCTTCTTCTTTTAAAGAGCACTTGCGATAGTTCCATTTATATTGGTTTTCATTTTTTCCAAGTTGCAATTAACAACTCAATTTGAATCTGACTCAAGCACGATAACTAATTAATTGCTTTCAGAAAAAAAATGTGTTATTGAAATTTATTCTCTATTTATATAAATTAGAAGAAAGTTACGTTATCACGTACCGATTTTGATGATGTATTCTTGAATATATTTCTTTTTGGCACGCCGTTGAACGAATCCTTCAGATGCGGCAATTCGTAGTTGTGAACGAATCCTCATCAATAAATAGCTGTTTAATTGGATGGTTAACTGGAGCTATTGCCATTTGTTCCGATCACCATTTCTGCACAAAGGAGCACCACTCAGCTAGCTCTTTCATAGGATCTTATTCCTAAATGAAATATATATGGAAGTAAGAAATGTCAGATGGATTAGTATGAAGAGGAATTTATGTTTTACACGTTGCTTTTTATAATTTTTTGAATGACAGATCTTCTTCGCAGCTCCCAAATTTATACTGGATGTAAATAAAGACTCCACTTGGGTTGAAATATTATACAAGCATAGTAAAATTAGTATCTCAGAATTTCAACATCTTAGAACAATGCACTATAAATAATATATAATAGCAATAATAATAATAGCAATAATAATAATAATAATAATAATAATAATAATAATAATAATAATAATAATAATAATAATAATAATAATAATAATAATATAGTAATAATAATAATAACAATAATATTAATAATAATATTAGTAAAAACAATAATATATAAATAATACCGAATGTTTTTATATATTTGTAAGAACAGAAACATAAATACATAATTAATCCTTTTTATATACATTTTTTTTCCTTGCTGGCTGACTGAGCTTGATGTCTTAATTAATTGTCATCTACTTTAATTCACTCAAAGAAGAGCATTTTATTTGTTCATGAAAAGAGTGAATTTAATTACATCTTAATTAGTTGATCAGATTTTTCTATATTTTTTTATTAACTACACTTAACATGGACCATCAAATGTATACCTGGAGCTTTGTATGAAAATCATATGTAATTTGCTTTGTTCACTTTATTACTTCCTATTACAAAGTTAAGTTGATGACACATGCACAACCAATAGAATTTAAAAATAGACAGAATTTCATATAAAAGGCCTCTAAAACTTCAATATTACATATTTAGCCACTAAAATCTCATAATTACATATTTAACCATTTAAAACAAAATATTTAATACAAAGGCTTCTAAAAGTTCAATATTACATATTTATCCACTCAAATTTCATAATTACATATTTATTCAAGTAAAACACAAAATGTTTTATTATTGTCCAGCATAACTGCAAATTAATAAATTTAATGTAAATTAACAATTAAATGGTAATTACCACTCTAAAACACTAAATGAGGTAGGAAATTGAAAATGGGTCGGGCCAGGTCGGATCGGGTCAAATTCGCCCGAGTCAACGGGTTGGCCGGGCCACGAGTTTGTCGGACCAGGTTTGGGAAGAAGGGTATAATCGTTAGCTTCTTTATTTCACACCGCTTCTCCTCTCCTCTATTTAGGTATTTGACAAAATTCGTATGTGTTTGACATGGCCCGGAAAACTCCGAGATCGCGATCTGGCCCGGCCCGACCGGAGGCAAACTCGTGCGAACTCGTCCAAAAAACTCTAGAGTCGAAGACGGGTAGTGACCATCCTTTTTGGAAAAAAAACCTGTGTTAAAACTCGTGCGGACACTCTAAAACACTAATAGAGGTAGGGAATTGAAAAAGTGTCGGGCTATGTCGGGCCTAACTCGCCCGAGTCGACGGGTTGGCCGGGCCGACGGGTTTGCAGGGCCGAGTTTGGACAGATTGGCCGAGCCGACGGGTTTGCGGGTCAATTTTAACACAAGTTTTTTTCCAAGAAGTATGGTCGCTATCCGTCTTCGACCCTCGCTTTTTTTACGGGTCCGCACGGGTTTGCCTCGGGTCAGGCCGGGTCAAGTTTGTATTTAGGAGATTTCAGTGGCTAAATATGTAATATTGAAGTTTTAGAGGTCTTTATATGAAACGTTTTGTGTTTTAAATGGATAAATATGTAATTATGAGATTTCAGTGGCTAAATATGTAATATTAAAATTTTAAAAACCTTTATATGAAATTCTACCTTAAAAATAAGATAACCGAAATAAACAGCAAAGATGGTCGTAAGCCAGCCTTGTTGCCTTCAGTTGTCGCGTGGACTCGTTGTCATTATTCATTACCAGTTTATGGCCACTTGGCCTTTCCATAGTACGTGTATATTACTAATCAAATGCTTTTAATATATGCATATACAAAAGCATCTAATAATTAAGGATGATGCTACAGTTCTCTCGATTTTGTCTCTTATTGTATCTACCGTGACAGTGAGACTAGTCCACAAAAAATAGACCTCAGACATTTTAAAAATTAACTTGAAAACAATTATAACGTACATCAACAAAATGTCGCTATAATAGGTCTTGAAAATATCTCCAGAAGATATAATAGCGGTTACTAAGGAGTCGCTATAAAAAGACTTTTTATGGCGGACCGTAGGAATAATCCGCTATAATATCCCAGACATTTACAGCGGTCCATGTCGAGGAACCGTTATAATATGTCTTTAATAGCGGACGTAGTTAAAAGGTCGCTATAATAGGTTATTTTTAAAAAACAGATGCTAACCAAAGTCCGTTATAATATTGTTTAGGGCAATATTTCAGCAGCGCGCCAATCATCTTCTTCCCCATTTCATTGCGTGTCAATCCGTGAGAAGCATTAATTACAGCAGCCATCTCCAAAAACTCCATTAATACACCTCCAAAACTCCAAAGAAATTAGTCCTACTCCATTAATAATACCACTTGGAGAGGTCGAGGAAGACGGAAGCACTGCAGCACAACTTCGTCGGAGTTTTCTTCAAATTTATTGAGATTAATTTTATTATATATATATTTCAATATTTAAAATCTTATGAAAATGAATTGATTATGTGTATGAATATTAACTTAATTGCATGCATTGCATAAATTTTGTTCGGTATTGTCATATAGGATCAAAATATGGGAACATAAATTGATTTAGGTCGGTACCAGTTTGGGATTAATCTCAAATAGTCTCCGTTTGGGACTGCTCTTTAAATACTTTGTCTCATTTAGAATTAATCTCGAATAGTCCCTATTTGGATCTTGAATGTGTAAGTCGTCTTGAGTATCATTTCTAACACTTCTAATATAAATGATTCATTATACTTATTTCGACTTATGTCAGGTCGTTGCGGCAATATTTTCAAGCAAAGGGTTCGAGCAAAAGTACTAAGTTGAGATCTGGCTTGTCAAAGTAGTGTTCTAAACTTAATCTCAAATTTCAACTTTCATTCACAATTAGGGTTTAGGATTGATTTAGAATTAAGGATTAGATTTTAGGGTTTAGAATTTAGGGTTAAGGGTTAGAGATATAGGGTTCAGGATTTAGGCTCTAAACCCTAAACTCTAAACACAAAATTGTAAACTTTATCTCAACTTAATTTCATTCGCTATTTAGTAGGATTTGAGCCTTTATTAAAATACTTTGTTGTTTTCTAAATTTGTTAGAGTCCTCCGCAAGCCAATGGCTGGGTGTGCGGATATCATATCATGCGGACGATGTTGTACATAGCGATGCAATACAATGATGTACCGAGCTTGAGATCGTTAAAGCTACACGTGCAAAATTTATTTTCTAATGAATTATTTACACATAATTAATTTGTGTGATCGAACTAAAATAATAATGCTAATTTTTTCAAGAGCTCGAACCATATCCCGCTTCATTACCGGATAGCGATATCGAACATGTAAAAATAATGATTTGCGATTATCTTAGTTATTTTTTGTGATTATATATTGATCGTATGTGATATTTTTTGTTTGTGATATTTGGTATAAATGTAAGTCCGATGTCTATTTTCGATATATATTTGATTGGTATATTTGTTTTGATATATATATATATATATATATATATATATATATATATATATGAGCATGGCTAAAATAATATGCATAGTACACCCCATTTCGTACTATGCGGTCATTTATACTTAATTTGGTCATTAAATTGATATTTAAGTTGCTCAATAAATTCATCATATCAAAATCTTGTAGGAAATAAAATTTTGTAATTTTTAGAGCTTTCTTGTTATTTTTTAAATATTTTTTAAAAACAGCCCAGAAATGACACTTTTGTAGTATTAAATCTGGACTGTTTTTAAAAAATATTTAAAAAATAGCAAGAAAGCTCTAAAAATCACGAAATTTGATTTCCTACAATATTTTCATATGAAGAATTTATTGAGCAACTTAAATCTCAATTTATTGACCTATATATATATGCATAGTACGAAATGAGATGTACTATGCATATTATTTTAGCCATGCTCTATATATATATATATATATATATAGTGAGTCTATAGTGTTCCGCAAAGCACGTGTTTTGCAATTGTGGACCATTGGATCTTCGAATATCATGTTGGCACGAATCACAAAGCATGGTTCAATGGTCCACAATTGCAAAGCACGTGCTTTGCGGAACACTATAGCCTCACTATATAGAGATAGGCTATCGTGCTTCATGGTGCCAAGGCCTTTTTGGCTTCAGACTATTTCTAACCGTCAGATTTAAACTTTCTAGCCATTCATTTGGGTGCCTTCTTAATATTACGAATGTCACGGTACTATTCCTCTCCTTTGGGTACTTTTCCCTCTTTATCGCCTATACTAAGTTCACGTCTCCCAAACTTCAAGCTTTTCGGTATTAATTAACCCTTTTCCCTTCAACTTAATTAGAATTTTGACCATTACATCCCTGTTTTCCTAGAAATTATGAAAGAATTTAGAAAGCCATGAAGGATACTAACCAAAAATTAAGCTCTGATACCAGGTTTGTGTACTATCTCAGGATCTCAGCTTTCAAACTTCACAGATCACGACGGATGCATAAGAATTAAAGGAAAAAGTGGAATTTTATTAATATCGTCAAACTTAGAGAAGTAAGACTTGCTGGTTCTCAGCGTGTCCTGCAACTCTGAATACACAAGGTATTTATAAGCTAAGAGACTCAAGAGTCTGGATTCTAATTTACCACATCGGGTGCTCATTGGGCCTCATCGTCATGTGAATAAATTGATATCCACAATACTCTATCTCAAAAGACAACAAAAGTGAGTGGGTGACTCATCTAACCACTCAGACAAAGGACAAAGGTGCTCATATAATTGAGCACTACACTCCACTCAAAGCAAAAAGATGCTCATATAATTGAGCACTACACTCCACTCAAAATAAAGCAAACTTTTGGTGAACGACTCCAATCCATCCACCTGTAACCCATTCTTATAGAGCTTGTGTTTGTCCATCTGTAAAGGGAATTCCACTTGCAAAATAAAAGCAAGAAAAACACACAATATAGACTTAACCTAAAAAGACAGCAGTTACCCGTAGGACCTTGCCAGTCTGAACCTTAATTTATTTCACACTAATTCAGCAGCTCATGAACTACTACTGAATTTTTGGACTAAAAAATCAAATAAAAAAGGCTCATCATAGCTTCCTAAAACTCTACATTTTTACATTGAACTCAAGGATGAACTTAAGGTCTTTTTCAATTCTTTTTAGTTTTTCACGTTGTTCCTTAAGTTCCCAGTAGTTATCAGTTAAAACACAATTACTGCGTTGATATGGCTTGCAGTATCCTTCTTCACGCGCAATAATCGAAATTAACTGTTGTATGTCCACCAAGGAGTTTCGCACCTGCAGTTTCTTGGTGTCGGACAATCTTTGTGCGGTCTCCTGGTATGATTCAAGATTCTGGCTTGGCCTTCTGAGATCTTCGAATATGTATGCATGTTGTTCATCTGTATTGTCAGCGGAAAGATTTCCTTGATTCTTTCTTGCAATGACTGAACTTGTTCCTCCGGTATTGATTGTTTGTTTTTCTCTCCATTGCTTAGTTCGCCCAGTATTGGTTCCAACTTTTCCAACATTAACTCCTAGTTGTCTGTTAGACATTTTGTGCTGAGAGTAAATGTCGTTAGCCGAGAGAGAGTATTTGCTAGTGAGTTCAAGCGTCCTTCAATATGTTCAAAGTTTACCTGTACGCCTGTACCTGTTACAAAATCAACAAATTTCACCCAACGAACTCTCGAGGGTTTGTTAGATGAGGACTTGTTATAAAAACTGATTATTGCTTGGCAATCCGTCCTCAAAGTAATGAATCTTCATCGCGGATAAAGTCTCCATGCAAGCATGTATCTCTGCATCAATCGTTGATTTTATAACATGAAATTTCCCGCTAGCATAGGCACAAATTCTTTCAGATGATTTAGGGTCATGTTTTCTGGGTTTCCACTTGCACACGCCTCCCCATCCTTCCATGCACCCAACAGTTTCCAAAACAATGTAAGCGTCCTCTGGTGGGAAGCTCAGATTTGGTAAATTCTGGACTAATTCCTGAATTTTTCTGATAAGATCAATATCTGAGGCTTTCAAGCGTTTATCACCATGTGGACTAACTTTCGAGTAAAGAGGTCCTAGTAAAACTCCCAGTTTCAAGCGTTTATAGTTTTTGGCTTTCCTCAACCCATACTTCTTTCTGTTATTCTGGTAGTAACCAGGGATGGGTATTTTACTACAAATTGTTAAGTCTTTTAGACTTCGTTGTAATGCAGCCTTCTTACACATTTCGGCTAGATATTGATAGGAGAAGTGTATCCGGGGAATTACCCCAATTGTGTTGCCAGGGAATTTCTTTTTGAAAGCTTCTTCGAGTTCCTTCCCTATAAGTGGCGGCATTTTCCTAAAGAATTTCTCAGATAATTCGGGAGATAAGTAAATCCTCCCCGATTTTGCCGCTAGAACTTTGAAATCATTCATGTAAAGAAATAGATCCTTTACATGTTCGCATGATAATCTCTCAAGGTCTTGATACGCGCGATCCTGCTCATCTGTAGTCCCTTGGTATGGATCTTCTAATATCAGGACTCTTCTTATTTGTGAAATAACGTTCTGCGTATCATCAGCTATGGCCTCTAAGTTTAAGTATTCAGCCTCAAATGCCATACGCCATTGTATCCAGATCTTCTTCTCAACTTCACCTAATAAGTTCTCGATGAATTGTACTTTCGTTTTGTTACTATCAAAGTTTCGCTCACTTATTAGATTTAGAGTTATGGATTCCCATCTGGATATCACATCGTTGTATAGGCCAATGTCTTCTGGTGGAACTAACATCGCGCCTTGTTCTTGCATTGCTGTGGGCAAGTTCCATTGTTCATTCTAATGTCTCCCGATACCTCCGGGTAAGCCTTTGGGTCTTTGCATATAACCTCCACTACCTCCTGCCTCATGATCATTTCTAAGACTTCCTGGTGGATAATTTCTTAATCCCATAGTTGGCTGAGGTGGTATATTGTAATTGGAAGTTATTGAGGATGATAAAGCTTTATGTTGTGTGGTAGGTTTATTAAGGAATTGTTTTAGGATTGGATTATCAGTTTCTGGGTCTTGGCCTAAAACGTATACCGTTTCTGTTTCTAATTTTTCTAATTCATTCCCACCACCTTTCGCGAAAGGATTCACGAAATCCTCTTCATCATTTTCATCTTGGTCCCATATAGGTTCTTCTTCTATATCTTCAGCTAGACTGGCCGTTAGCTTGATAGACTCCCAATATGTGTCTTCTTCCTCATTGTTTTCTTCATCATCTGACAAGTTAGTGAATAGTACTAGGGCAGTCTCTTGAGTAATTTCATCATCAGATAACTGTTCTTCATCGTTTACACCAACTGATGGTTCCTCATTTGGCTTTGTAGCAGAATAATTCTTGAATTTTAACATCACTGAACTGTCTGATCGTGTACGAATAACAGCTGCTTGAGGGTGTTGTACCTCTGCTATACTAGGTGGTCTGATAACCCATTGTAAACCCCGTAAACTTTCAGTTGTGTGTGATTGACCGGGGATTGCCTGGACACCTCTACTAGCTAAATAGTCAGATACCCTTTGTACATTATATCTGAAACTAGTGTAACTAGTATTTGATAATCTACCAATCAGTGATCTTGTTAACAGCAAATTACTTTCGCCTGCTTGCCAATTCTCATATCCATGAGTTTGGACAACTAATTGGATATGGTTAAAGAAATCTGCTATACTAAGCATGATATTGGGTGCAAGATAAGCCAATTGGGTACCGGCTGTTAGGTCCATTTCCATTGTGCCAATAATTGATCTGTCATCCGCCCATCTGGTGTCTCGAATAACAACCAGTGCGTTAACGCCTGCGTTTCTGCGGTGTAAAGTGTACAACCTAATCATAATTAACCCAATGTGCAAATGTTGGAGGCCTGACCTACGAATTTCTTCATAGCTTTGTTGTGTGATGAATGGCAACTCCAACTGTTGTCCACCCGTTGTCAGTATTCTTTGGTCAGAATAATGCTGATAAACCCGATGTTGTGTAGCTGTCCATCCATCTTGATACAACGTTTCTGCTGGAACAGATTGCGCTCTTCTAAACTGAGATACATCTAATTCTGCGTCCGGGTTTAGTTGTGACTCTAGACTCCTGTTATACCCAATTTGTCGCCTTCCGGGTAATCTTCTTGAGATCTCCTGATGTAATCTATGACCACGTCTGTAATTTCTTATTTGATCATCTATTGTTGGAGTCTGGTTTTCATTACGGCTGTTCTGTTCACGGTTAGATATAGATGGCCGTGGTTCCGTAATAGTTTCCGTACGTGTTCGGTTCATTTTTTTTTTAAGAAGACGAGGACTTCTTCTTCTCTTCTTCAAATATTTTACGTGGATCTTTGAACACGAAAAACGGTACTTCCTTCTTTTTAGGTCTAGGGACTGGTTCTCCTAGACTTAGCTTATTTAGACTCTTTTGTAGATCTTCGATTGTATTTGTGATATCAAATTTTGTCCCAACTGACGCTTGTTCAGCTACAACTTTTCTGATATCCTGGACGGTTTCTTTACAATCTTCAATTCCTTCGCTTATCTTAACCAAGAGTTGTATTATTGTGTTATTTTGCTTGATTATAGTTGATGTGCCTCTTGTTGCTTCAGTTGGTTTTACAAAACCAACCGCGGGTTCTTCAATAGGTTCAGTGGCCTTTAGGGCTTCTATGTAATTTGAGCTTTTTGACGTAATTTTCCAATCACTCATGTATCTTAAAATCCGGTTTAGTATGTGTTTTACTGACTTTCAATTTCAAGTTTTCTAGGTCCACAGTTCAGGATTGGTCATATATTAAAAGTACAAATCTTAAAGCAAGAGATTCACAGTTCTTGAAGCATAATAGCTCACCTCCACTATATATATATATATATATATATGTGATATTTGTTATATTAATATATGTTTTCACTATATATTTGATGTGTTTCATTGGTACATTTGTGTTGGTACCGATTGTGTCTTGATTGATATACATTTGTTGTATTGATATGACTAGCAATTGAGAGCTAGCCACAAAAAATCAGCTCCATATAAAAAAAAATTAATAATATTATAGAGGACTTTAAACTTCAACCGCTATAAAATCCCAGCTACGATTAATTTATTTAATAACCTATTATAATCGAGTTTTTTAAAATACCGTTATAATAAGTGTCTATTATAACGGACTTTAAAAATGATCTACTATATTACCAAAGCCTATTATAGCGGCTTTCAGCTGTCGACCGCTATAATAGGCTATTTATTATAGCGGGGTTTAGTTAAGGCCCGCTATAATACCCTAAAGATTTTATAGCGTTCGGGAAAGATATTTAGCAACCCCTTTTAACACTCCTAGGTCCGTCATAAAAGATCATTTAAGTCTGCTATAACAGTCTAATTCTGTAGTAGTGGTGGCAGATGAAATAGAAGTACAAAACAAGAGATTTAATATATTTTTCCAATAATAAAATTAGATATTTACAATGTACGCATGCACAATTAGTCCTGTGAGGTGTCTCTTCTTTCTGAAATAGACAGGGCTGTTATACAACGTAACGTGTCTTTATGAGCAGTTCAGGAGTCAAAATATATGTATGGCATTGGCCATAACTTGAAGAGCAAATTAAACTGAGTATTCTAAATTTTTAATTACTTAATTTTATCATGAAAATCCAAACTATAGCAAAAATTATTTACAAAAAAAAATATATGATAGCAACACTCATGTATGAAGCCGGATTAACAATTCTTAATTTGTTAACAAAGGCACTATTAAAAATAATTAAAAATGCTTCAATTCATACTTGTCTTTGCTGAAAATGTGGAACATCACGTCCTGCTGTTCCACACGAACAAATGAATCACATCCCGGGACCTCGGTCAGCCAAATAACAAAACACAAGATAATGCAATATGCACATTTTGGGGCAAATGCATATATATTGTGCCGAAATGCAAGGGGCATAGAGTAAATCTACCGTGCTCCTAGGAGCACCCAGGCATCTTAATTAACTAAAAAACATATTTAAATATCTTCAAATTTTGATTTATCGTGCTCAATAAATTGTTCATATTGAAATCTTTTAGGAAATAAAATTTCATGATTTTTTAGATTTCTAGCTATTTAAAAAAAACAGTCATGTTTAATATTTCAAAATGACATTTTCAGAGCTATTTCTATAAAAAATTTAAAAGTAGCTATAAATCTAAAAAATCACGAAATTTGGCTTCCGAGAAGATTTCAATATGAACAATTTATTGAGCATAATAAATCATAATTTGAAGATAATTAAGTATGTTTTTAGTTAATTATGAGCACGAGAGGCCTCCATGCTCCTAAGAGTACGGAGCACGATAGATTTTCTCATATATAAAGATTAGTTTTGGAATTACGAATTAAAGATTAGTTTTGGCATCACGTTCAAATTTTAAATTTTAAAATTCAAACAATCGATCCAAACTGTTCAATGTGATCTCCATATTGGAATCTTACAATAAACCAAATTTTTCATTTTTTAGAAACTTTTTACTATTTTTTAGAGGGGTGCAAAATAAGCCATATTAGATGGTCCAGAAATTAGTATATCAACAAAATTTCATACCCCTCTAAAAAATAGTAAAAAAATTCTATCAAATGAAAAATTTGGTCTCTAGTGAGATTTAGATGTGGAGATCACATTGGATGGTTTGGATCGATTGTTTCAAATTTTCTTATTTGAAATTTGAGTGTGATGTCAAAACTAATTATGGCTTCGTAATGCACCATACCATTTATATATATATATATATATATATATATATATATAGAGAGAGAGAGAGAGAGAGAGAGAAATGCTATAGTGCACCATGATGCCAAAAGATTTGTGGCACTAGGAAAACTGAACCATTAGATTGTATCCCTTGCTTTAAGATTCGTACTTTTGAACAAGTACTAAAACATGACTAATCCTGAACTGTGGACCTAGAAAGGTTGAAAACGGAGAGTCAGTATACCATCTTAACCAGATTTCTTAAGAGTTCATTAAGTTAAACATTAAAGCAAATTCTCAAGATATATTTAAAATATTTTTACGAGATACCGGAGCCGAATCTCAGCCGAGTTAGAAACTTCTTATGAACGACTGGCGTAATATCGCTAGAAGTTCAATCTATCAAGAAGCTCTAAAGGCAACCGAGACAATTGAAGAACCCGCAAACGGTTTCCTGAAACCAGCCGAATTTGCGAAAGGAGCCACAACAGCATTGATCAAGCAGAACAACACAATAATCCAACTGCTGGTCAAAATCAAAGAAGATCTGGAAGGTTGCAAAACCGCAATCAGAAGGCTAGAGGCCGCGAAAACCAGAGTTCCAGAGACAGAGAACCTCGCACAATCCATAGACGATTTACAAAAGGACTTGCAGAAACTTAGCCTTGGTGAGACCAGTGTGAGAAAAATCAAGAAAACAACAGGACAGTTCTTTGTTTTCAAAATTCCAAAAGAAATATTAATTTGACTCTGTCAAGAGCCAAAAATGAGTCAAACAAGAACAGAAACAGTGGGCAGGCCAAGTATATCCGGCCAAGACAACAACCAAAACCCCACAGTCGAAGATCAGATAAGAGGCTATAGGCTAAGAAGCCGATTAGCACATGAAGCACAAAGGATAATGCCAGGAAGAAGGCGTTACAGAAGAAGTCTGGAGTCCCAACTGAGTCCGGACGCTGAGCTCAACCATTCATAGTATAGAAGGGCTCAACAAGTTCCAGTTGAGACCTTATACCAAGCTGGATGGTCTGAACGAAATCATCGAGTATACCAACACTACTCAGATGAAAGAATACTAGTTACAGATGGAGCTCAGGTGGAGCTACCATTTATCTCACAACAAAGCTACAACCAGTTGGTACAAGAAGGGTTGCAGCATCTACATATTGGTCTTGTGATGATAAGATTATATGCACTTCATAGGAGAAATGCTGGGGTAAACGCCCTAGTGGTTTTAAGAGACACAAGATGGTCTGATGATCGGGTCATAATCAGTTCCATGGAGATGGACCTGACAGGTGGTACGCAACTGGCGTATACAGCACCAGACATGACCTTAAGTGTTCATGATTTCAACAACCACATCCAAGTCGTCGTACAAATGCATGGCTACGATGGTTGGCAGAGTGGAGAGAGTAATTTACTACTCTCAAGATCGTTGATAGGAAGGCTATCAAACACCAGCCACACAAACTTCAGATACAATGTGGAAAGAGTGGCAGAACACCTGGCAAGCAGAGGGATTCGAGCAATTCCAGGCCAGATGAGGTCAACTGAGGAATTAAGAGGTAGACAATGGATAATACGGCCAGCAACAACACCAGCCGTACAGAATCCTCAGACAGCAAGGATAAGGACCAGAACTGATAGGTCCTTAGCAGTAAGATTTGGTGGTTATTCAGCAACTGCACCACCAGAAGAGGTAACAATAGGACAGAACGATGAAGAAATCATAGGGGAGGAATTAGCTCTCATGATGACATGGGATGATTGGGATGAACAAAGCCAGTCGGATGATGACAGTTTAAGTGTGCTTATGACACTGGCATCATTACCAAGGGAATCAACTTCTGTTATAGAAGGTGGTCCAATCTGGGATCACTATAGCGAAGATGAGGATACAGAGAATGATTGGATAAATCCATTCGCGAAAGTTGGTGGGGGTAGTGGTATAGCCACGGCTCATCAAAATTCGGAATCGGTGTTTGCCGCAGTCATGGAGTATCCCTCACTTCGTAATCTGACGAAGAATATTGAAACAGTCCTTTCAACGCCAACAACTGAATCGGCTAGAAGACCCACAGAGCCTACAATGGGTCCTGTAATGTATCCACCAGGCACAAGGAAAGAGAATATTGAAGTACCACAAATCAAAGCAAGAATTGGAAATTTGAAAGGTGGATTTTCGAAACAACACAATGATAGGTTTGAATTATCCTCAGCGCATGCAAACCAAGGAGTAATGCTAATACTACCAGACGATATTGGGCAGTACAGTGATACAATTTCAAGATGGGAATCTATTACTCTAAATCTTGTGAACGAGAGGAGTTGAGATGACAATAAGAGTAAGGTTATCTACATTGAAAACTTACTTGGAGATATTGTCAAAAAGACATGGATTCAATGGAGGATGGCGTATCCGTAGGAATATGAAGAGCTAGTAAATATTGCAGATGACCCTCAAAATGTCATCTCGCAAATCAGAAGAATGATCTTGTTGGAAGACCCTTACCAAGGTTCAACGGTAGAACAGGATCAAGCTTACAATGACATTGAAAGATTGTCATGTGACAGCATGAAGGACTTGTTTAGCTACATGAATGACTACAAGTACCTTGCTGCTAAATCAGGCCGAATGTACATTTCGCCTGAACTTTCTGAGAAATTCTTCCGGAAGATGCCACCATTAATTGGTAAAGAAATTGAGAAGGCATATTTTGAGAAATACCCCGGAAGCACAGTTGGTGTGTTGCCAAGAATTAATTTTGCATATCAGTTTTTGGCAGAACAGTGCAAGAAAGTAGATGTTCAGAGAAGTCTAAAGGACCTATCTTTCTGTAGCCATATTCCAATCCCTGGTTACTATCAGAATAATAAGAAGTATGGCTTAAGAAAAGCCAAGACCTATCGTGGAAAACCACATGAATCACATGTGCGTGTTTTTAAGAAAAAGTATGCGAATAAAGTCCGAAAATGCAAATGTTTTATTTGCGGGGAAGAAGGTCACTTCGCAAGAGAATGCTGCAAGAAAGATGGTAACATTGTAAGGGCAGCGATAGTGAAAAATTTGGATCTAGATGATAAATGGGACATCATCTCGGTAGACCAAAATGAACCCGATAGCGATGCTATCTGCTCTCTCTCGGAAGGAGAAGTCGGGAGCACAAACACGTTAATGGCTAACCTTAAGGATTTGCCATTTGAAGAAATCTACATGATGACTGCCAGTGCACCAGAGTTAAACTGGAGGTCATACCCAAACCTTCCCGAAATTTTTTTGCTGTGTAAACACGAATGGGAGGACAACTCAACAGTACCACCAAACAAAGAAAAGTGTGTATGTTGTAAAGAAATCACGAACAGAAACATGAGGGCTAATTGCATGATTTGTCGAGAAGCAGTGTGCCCTATGTGTTCTAGATTTGTGTTTGGAAGAAAGATCCAGAAGAAGGCCCAGAATGTAAGGGCTTATGAGGGGAAAGATGAGCTGATAAAAGAGTTATTGGATTATACCCAGTATCTTCTCATGAAAAACGAGAAATTAGAAGAACAATTGCAGACTCTACAACTGCAAGAAGATGTAAAAAGCCTTGAAAATCATGATTTAAAAGGCAAGACAAAGGTTGTAGTTGAAGATAATAATGATGAAGAAGAAGTCTTCAACGAAATGATGCACCAGTTCAAAGGCATTAAGATCAGAGAACCAGAGATTGTAAACAAGATCTCTGATGAAGAAGCTGAAACCTTGGTACCTGATCCAAGAAGAGGCAGGAGGGTACTAAACAGAACATACAATATTGAGTTGCAAATGGAGATTCCAGGTGTGAAAAATTTTAAGGTGCAAGCAATATTGGATACAGGAGCAACGATTTGCTGCATAAATCAAAAGATAGTGCCAGAAGAAGAACTCGAGCAAAGCGCATATCCTATACAAATTAACGGGGTCAACTCGCAGCAAATAACAAACTTGAAGCTTAAAAATGGGCTGATGAGTATTGAGGAAAACAAATTTAGAATCCCATTTACATATACATTCCCTATGGGAGAGAAGGAAAACATCCAGATGTTGCTGGGATGCAATTTCGTAAGGGCCATGCAAGGTGGCTTGCGAATTGAAGGACAAATGGTTACATTTTATAAAAATGTAACCACAATCACTACAAGGGTAGATGCTGAAGTAGCTTCTAAAGCTGACCTAGAAGAACTTGAACTTTCTGAGCTTGAGTACATTGAAGTAAGAGAAGCAATGGCGTATAATTGTGGTGAAGAGTCACCTGACTTTAAACGAAGATTCAAAACACTAGTTTTAAGATTGAGGGAACAAGGATTCATTGGTGATGATCCTTTGAAACATTGGGGAAGAAACCAAATCAAGTGTAAGCTTGAAATCATAAATCCGGATATCTCTATCCAGGATAAGCCCCTGAAGCACGTAACACCAGCAATGCGCGAGCAATTTAACAGGCATATACAAGCATTGCTAAAAATTGGAGTGATCAGGCCAAGTTCAAGCAAACACAGAACTATGGCGATAATGGTGAATTCAAGAACAACCGTAGACCCGGTCACAAAGAATGAGGTCAAAGGCAAGGAGCGCATGGTATTCAACTAAGGGATGCTCAACGATAACACGCATAAAGACCAGTACAGTCTTCCAGGTATCAACACAATCCTGAAGAAAGTGGGAAATAGTAAAATATTTTCCAAATTTGATCTAAAGAGCGGCTTTCACCAAATTGCTATGGATCCAGAGTCGATACAGTGGACTGCATTTGTAGTTTCAGGCGGATTATACGAATGGTTGGTCATGCCTTTTGGATTGAAGAATGCGCCGGCAATTTTTCAGCGCAAAATGGATAATTGTTTTCGAGGCACAGAAGAATTTATAGCCATCTACATAGACGATATACTAGTGTTCTCAGAAAATGAAGAACAACATGCTGAGCATATTTCAAAAATGCTTAGTATTTGTGAGAAAAATGGGCTTGTACTTTCGCCCACAAAAATTAAGATTGCGGTTAAGGAGATTGAATTCCTTGGAGCAGTGATAGGCAACAGAAAAATCAAGTTGCAACCGCATATCATTAAGAAGATCATAACCTTTGAAGATGAGAAAATGAAAGAAAAGGCAGGATTACGATCATGGCTAGGCATACTAAACTATGCCAGAAACTACATTCCAAACCTTGGTACACTTTTGGGACCATTATACTCAAAAACCAGTCCTCATGGTGATAAACGCATGAAACCTTCAGATTACCAGTTGGTAAGAAAGGTGAAGGATTTGGTACAAAACCTACCAGACTTGGAATTACCACCTCCCAATTCTTATATTGTAATTGAGACAGATGGCTGCATGGACGGCTGGGGCGGTGTGTGTAAGTGGAATAAGGGTAAAACTGACCCTAGAAGCACAGAAAGAATCTGTGCTTATGCAAGAGGGAAATTCCCGATCGTGAAGTCAACTATTGACGCAGAAATACACGCTTGCATGGAGACACTAAAGGCACTCAAAATTCACTATCTTGATCAGAAGGAGATAACCCTCCGAACAGACTGCCAGGCTATTCTTCGCTTTTACAATAAATCTGCACAGAACAAACCGTCAAGAGTAAGATGGATTAGTTTTGTAGATTTCGTTACGGGGACGGGAGTCCAAATAAACTTTGAGCACATTGATGGCAAGCTCAATGTTTTGGCGGATTCATTGTCAAGATTGGCGGTTAACATGATGAGTGCTAAGCTAGATGAACAAGTCTCTAACATTCTGGTATAACTAGAAAGTGCAATTAACGAAGTAATCGAAGCACCTCAGGAATCGATTATTCATGAACTGAGCAGTACCATTGAGAAAATTAATCTTCTCATAGGCCGGAAAACGGCCTAGTAGTCATAAATTCTTATTGCGGAAGTGGTGGACCGCATAAACAAATCATCACATTTATCTAATAAGTGTGTTTATCTTATTTTTAATTTTTACAGAAATGGAAGGGCTAAGATTCATCATCAACAATGAACCACGGAGGGTTAAGGGAGCTTTTACTCAAGCAGAAGTATGGAAATCACTATGTGAGCAGGATTCACGAGTGGCACGCTATTCGCAGGATCAAACAGAAGCGTGGGAATCACTATATGGGCATAACGCACAATTGACACGATATTCGCAGGGCACTGAAAATGCCTTCACATGTTATTCGCGAACTATAGACGAAGATAATGCCATAACTGGTAGACTATCAGATTTATACAAGGAGCAAGCCGGTGCAACATGCAGGCAAATAGCAATACTAATTGCTATGAGGTATTTACAGAAAGCAAGACTCCTATCAATAGCCACAAAGGATAACTGGGCAAACGACATGCTAGGAAGAGTGGATGCCAGCATTAAGTCACTTATTCAATGCCATGACACATTGCTGGAAAATTTTAGAGATACCCATTATTAAAATTAAGGACCAGTTTGGTGGGGTTCTACGGATAACCAATAACTTTTTATAAAGAGAGCTGAGTGGCTTTACTTTTTCTAAGTGGATTTTTACTTTATTCTTTTACAGATGTCGTCTAGTGTGCCGACGCATCTTTTTAGTTGGGTGGTTTGCTTTTATTTGCTTTTACAAATGCTGTCAAGTGTGCAGACGCACCTTGTATGCTTAGTGGTAGACAAGAGTTAGTGATACCTCTTTATCTTGCATGACGATGGGGCCCAATGAGCACCCGGTGCAAATTATAGAGATTCCATCTCAAGTCTATATAATGTAACTCATTGAGAAGTTGCAAGTACATCAGAAGACATCTGAAAGCTTACTTCTTCCAGTTCAATAAAACAATCAAGTTTTCAGCTTTTAAAATTTTCTCTAAGTCTTAAGTTTCCAGTACATAATTTGTCCGAGAGCTTAAGCCGATCTAGATTCCGCGCGATTTCCCTTTGGTATCAGAGCTGAGTTTATTTCTCTTGACTTCTAGTTAGTAATGGCTTTCTAATTTCTTTCATAATTTCTAGGAAAATAGGGATGGAACAGTCATAAAAATTATCGAAGGGGATAACTTGAACCCGAAAAGCTTGAAGTTTGGGAGACGTGTACTTAGTATAGGCGATAACAGGGGAAAAGTACCCAGAGGGGGAATAGTACCATTACATTCGTAATATTAAGAAGGCACCCAAATGAATGGCTAGAAAGTTTAAATCCAACGATAGGGAAAGGTCTAATGCCAAAAGAACCTTGGCACTATAGTGCACGATAGCCTATCCCTATATATATGTAGAGCATTGCTAAAATAATATGCATAGGACACCCTCTTTTGTCCTATGCATATATGTATAGCTCAATAAATTGAAATTTAAGTTGCTCAATAAATTCCTCATTTAAAAATATTGCAGGAAATCAAATTTTGTTATTTTTAGAGATTTCTTGCTATGTTTTAAATATTTTTTAAAAACAATCCAGATTTAATACTACAAAAGTGTCATTTCTGAGCTATTTTTAAAAAAATATTTAAAAATAGCAAGAAAGCTCTAAAAATCACAAAATTTGATTTCCTACAAGATTTTGATATGAAGAATTTATTGAGCAACTTAAATCTCAATTTATTAAGCAAATTAAATATAAATAGGCGCATAGTACGTTATTTGGTGTACTATGCATATTATTTTAGCCTTACTCTACATATATATATATAATTGGACTATGATGCTTGATCAAGCACCAAGGGATTAAAATTTTGATATATCATCCTCAATATTTTCTTTATACCAAAATCTTGTGCGATACCAAAATTTTCTATTTTTTGAATTTTTTAAGTACTTGGTTTGGATTTTTGAAAGTGACCAATTTTACGTACAAATATTGAATATTTTATTACTATTTTGGGGACATTTTTAAAAATACAAAACAAGTGCTTAAAAAATTCTAAAAATAAAAAATTTTGGTATCCCACAAGATTTTGATATAAAGAAATTATTGAGCATGATAAATCAAAATTTTAATCGTTCGTATGTGAGATTTGTTGATCAAGAATCGATTCCTTGGTGTTTTATTAAACACCATAGCTCAATTCTATATATATATATATATATATATATATATATATATATATTGTCTTGTTAGCTTGCTTTCATAAGCACTTTGGATGAATCGCTTACGGATCAAATTTTAAAATCTAGCATTTAAAATTTTGATTTAAATAACTCATTAATTTATTTATACCGTAATCTTGTAGAATATTAACTTTTCCATATTTAGAATTTTCTAAATATATTTAATGATTTTTTAAAATTGACCAAAAATAATAAAAATATCTTAATTTCAATGTCAAATAGGGTAATCTTTCAAAAATCATTTGACATAGTTAGAAAATTCTAAAATTAGAAAAAAATAGTATTCTACAAGATTATGATATAAATGAATTACATAGCTATTTAAATTCAAATTTGAAATGCTAGATTTTAAAATTTGATCCGTAAGTATTTCACTCGAAGTACTTATGAAAGCATGCTAGCAAGACTATATATATATGTATGTATATATACATACATATATGCATGTATATATATATGTATGTATATACATATATATATATAAGGAGATAGGCTAGGGTGCTCCATGGAGCACCCTAGCCTTTCTCTATATATATGTATATAAATTTATTCATGAAAAATATTGGGGGTGCTAATTGTAGACGCGGCGGCAGTAGTTAAAATAAAAAGCCATGCTAGCAAGACTATAAATAATATATCATGTATTAATTTGATCTATAAAAGTAGATATTAATAAAAAAATACCTCCAAATACTTATAATGGAAGAGGTGATGATGAAGATTAAATCACTGTAATTAATATTACAAAAATGACGTATTAATAACAAATTAAATATGAAAAAAATTATTAACTACTAAAATTAATATATGCAAGAAATTATTTACCTTAATGAAGAGATCAGGTACGATCTTCAAATTTAAGAGAGAAGATAGAACATGTACAAGTTTCACAATATTATACAAAATAAAAAAACATAAAAGAGATTTAATGGTGTTTGGAGAGTTAGATGAAGGTATTAATTTTTTTGCTATGGCTATTGCTGTTGGGAGAGATGGCCAGTTGGTTGAGACTTGGGAGAGAAGAAGGCTTTTAGACACGAGAGGCAGAATATTATCACGCTAAAACATTTAAAACCGGACTGTGCAGTAACACCGATTTTAAAAACCCTTTAAAAGCGGACGTCTTAACTGTTCGTTTTTAAATATTCACCTTTTAAAGAGGGCTTTGTACAGGACTCTGGTTTTAAAGCCTTTAAAACCGGATGCTCACTGCAGTCCGCTTTTAAAAAATTCTTTTTACACCGGCCATTCGTCTGAGGTCCGCTTTAAAAGTATAAAAAAATGAATATTCTAGTTTTAAACCGAACTTGTTCTAAGATCTGATTTTAAGTATTAAGTCCGCTTTTAAAGGTCCGCTTTTAAAGATCATTTCTGTGATAGTGTATGCAACTTTAATTTGTTAATAACAACACAGATTCCACAATACAAGAACAAGAAAATTGAAATCAAATTAATACAAGCAACGTAGAAAAATAGAACGGTGGAAACATGAGATGTGGAACTCATTTGCATGTCCATCCATGTATCAGTGATGTGGCGACATAAGTCCACTAATTAAACTGATTGAACGAATCATTTTCGCCGCAGACAAAAAGTAATTAGCACTAGGTGATGAAACTTTATTATCACAAAAATGGAATAACTCATCTAATTTTCTCAACTTCATCGAAAAACCATCTTTTGGCAAGAATGCATTAATTTATGCCTCATAAGAGGCCAACTGTCAATACAAAGGCAAATAAAATATAATTTCCACTCAAATACTTTAATTTCACATGTGTTATGTGACATCCTATTCTAATTCCAGAGAGTTGTATTTAATAATCATTTCAGAAAATATTATATTAATCTTGTTTTTAAAATCTAAATCACACACAATTTGTAATATTTTAACTGAGCATGTTCTATGTATGTTGGCAGTAATGTTGTAATATTCAAAAGATTCATTTCTTTAGAATTGAATGAAGAACTTTTAATCAAATTCACACAACTACGAATAAATTAAATTCTATTCGACCTCTTACGCTCTTAAATTAGGAAGAAAAAACTCAACTTTTTTAATTCACAAGAGATTGATCTTTCATTTAATGAACTAGAACCTACTTTTCCTCTGAAAAACTCGACATATTATTCAGTTTTCATTGATTTAGGATTTGAAAAATGAAATAAAGCTTCAATAGAAAAAGGATAGTCCATAGCTGCAAAGATGGGAGCAAAAGATTACATAATGATACGCTCCGATATTAACTAGGAGTTTCTTTTGTAATTATCAAAATGTTTCTGAAAAAAGTAGTCAAGGATTAGAATTTTGTAGATGAACTGATCAGAACGATAGAAATTAGTCTGCTCGGCATTTTTCTTTTTCTTTTTGCTTTTTTTTTTGGACATTTATTCACAATTCTGACTATGTATAGCAAATTAATTACAATTTTGATCGTGAATAGCAAAAAATTACGAACATTAATTATAATTTTGACCAAAAATTCTTTAAATTAGACTCACTCAAAAATGAATATATATACAACTACGATTACAGACTGAAAACAAAAAAAACAATTATAATTAAATAGCCAAATTCTTTTGCTGTCAAAATTGTAATTAAATGTTTATAACCCAAAAAAGAAGGGAATGTTAGATTTTCTACCGTTTGACAGTAAACTTAAGTTTCAAATGGTTATTTTTCTACGTTCTAGTCATTTAATCGAAAATTTCAGCTCCTTGACTACTTTTATGAATATCTTTTTAATAATTACAAAAAAAAAACTTAATTCTAACGGCCTATTTAAAATTCCTTTTTCTGTAGTCTTCTAGATACGTACATTAAAAGTCATTATGACTCATCTGACCCAAATAGAAAGGGATCTGCATTTGCTGCTAGTATTTGAGGGTAGCAGGTTGTGTTTGGCTCGATTCGATCGTTACGTATCGATTAACCGTCACGAATGACTGTAATTTGATTTAGAAGGCAAACGTTTTGATCGTTAGATGAGTTTTGAGCGATCCATATCGAGACAAGCAGTAAACAAGGAGAAATTACGCGAACAGCAGATTTGGTTCCAATAAAAAGAGTTGCCTTGTAAACACTAAGACCTTGTTTATTCGGTGGAGAAATGTTGGTGGGAATGGAAATAGTTATAAGATGATCCTAGTGTACATCCTAAATTTATGTACATTCCCTATTATGATACCTCTTTATTGTTAGTCGTTGATGTCGCAAGAATATTATAGTGAACTGCACATTTTACATGAAAATTTGGTATCTTGCACTGTTAAAGAAATTAAGTGAAATATTTAATTAAATCAAGTAATCGCATCCACAACTAATTAATGTGTGCATTCATTTTTAGAAACAATTATTCAATTGGAAAAAAAAAACAAAAAATTGGAAATACTTAAATTCGAACCCATGTATCTTTCCATATTGTGCATCAATGATAACTAGAATCATTTTTATCCGCTCTTCGGAGTATATTTTATTGAGAAATTATTCAGTACTCGAAATCACGTACCTCATATTCGTATCTCGCATAAGACAAAATCTTTTCATTTTTGAATTTTAGATCTACGCTCACGTCCTGCATATTTATTCTTTCTTTTTCTTTATTCCTTTATCGATGAAAACATTAAAAAAATCGCTGAATCAATGCTTTGCATCAATGAGTTGGTGAAAAACATCGATGAAATGTTGTTTTGCATCGATGAATCGATGAATGTCAGGTTTGCATGATCGATGAATAGATGAAAATCATCTATGAATCGATGAAAACATTGAAAACATCGATGAATCGATGAAACATTGAAAAACATCGATGAATTGATGAAAACATTGATGAGTGGTTGGAAAACATCGATGAATAATCGATGAAAATATTGAAAAACATCGCTAGTATTACCACATGAGAGGTTAGTATGACCACCATAGGAGTTAGTATGACCACCTGAGATGTTAGTATGACCAAAAAAGGAGTTAGTATGACTATCTGAGATGTTAGTATCACCATCAGGGTTAGTATGACCATCAGAGGTGTTTGTATGACCACCTGAGATGTTAGCATGACTATCATAGGAGTTAGTATGACCATATCCTTAGTATTAATACATTCTTATATAGTGCAGATTAAACTCGAAACAATGAAAAAAACACACTTGAAACAACTAGTCTGAACACCTGCTTTATTTAGTCTTAACACCTTTTTGTTTAGTTTGCACACCTATTTTATTCAGCATGCACACCATTTTTGTACAAAACAGACTTGAAATAACTAGTATGACCATCAGAAGAGTTAGTATAACCACCTGAGATGTTAGTATGATCATCAGAGGAGTTAGTATTAGCACATTACATTCTTATATAGTGCATATTATTTAGTCTGGACACCTATTTTATTTAGTTTGTGTATCATTTCTGTGCAAAACAGACTTGAGATAACTAGTATGATCATCAGAGGAGTTAGTATAACCACTTAAGATATTAGTATGGCCATCAGAGGAATTAGTATGACCATAAATTTAGTTAGTATGCACACCTATTTTATTTATGGCATGAACTCTAAGTGATGTGCTACATAGAATCCAAGTTTGTATATTTTCTTGTATATTTTGTCTTAGATTCTTGACGAGTTTGTTGTTGTACATAAGTAGGCATTTTTAGTAGGATTGTTAATAAACATGGCGGTTTAAAGACAAAATGGATTGAACATAATTGAACAATTATGGAATGGACTATTTCTTGATCTTGGTTGCAATTCAGTCCAAGTCCAATTGCTAAAACTGAACTGGATTAATTGTGGACGAATTGTGGACTAATTTCGAGCTCAATGTGAAATTAAATGCAAATATGTTCAAACATTCCAATATAATAACAAAGTTCTAACTCTCTCTTTCACACAGAGAGAACTACATTATTTGCACAAAGAAACCTAAGTTATTTGATACAGTGATGAATTTCATTTAAAGAGAATTATGCACTATGGTGTCTAGAACTAAGCCGCATGATTAGATTATGAACAAATAGTTGATATTATTCGATTATAAGATGAATTGAACATTGACTGCATATTATTAGATAATTATGGACTTGATGTGATCATGAACTTGTGGTGTCCAGAACTAAGCCGCATGATTAGATTATGGACAAATAGTTGATATTATTCGGTTATAAGATTAATTGAACATTGACTGCATATTACTAGATACTTATGGACTTAATGTGATCATGAACTTCAAAAGAAATTAGAAGAAAAGTAGAAAAAATAAATCAAAGTAGGAGATGGTGATGAATTCTTGGCCTTCTTATTCTTCTTCTTCTTCTTCTTCTTCTTCTTCTCTCTCTAAGATGAATAATGGAAGAACTCCTCGAAAAAATCTAGACATATCTCTGTTCTGAACCCTCCTATTTATAAGAAATACTAAAATCCCGAAATAAGCCCTCAAAATATGCCCAAAATAGAAAATAAATTATTCTGCCGCCTCAGGTTACGACCTTAATGAGCATCATTACGACCGTAGTGAGTGCAGAAATTCGTCAAAACTGAGACAAGGAGGTAGTTCTGGGAACTGTCGGTACTGGTTACGGTCATAGTCAAGGGTGACTCTGGTCGTAATCAGGTCTTCTGCCCTGAAATCTGGCTATGTCCAGGATGTCTAACCTCTCGAGAAATGTAGCCTACAGTCGTAACCCAGGTGGCTTACGATCATAGTGGGGTATGTCTGAGCAGGTTTTGTCTAAGTGTTGAAGGGTCGGGTCTCTGGATGCGATGACTACAAACATAGTGAGATGGATTACGACTGTAGTTAATGTGCATGGTCTTTGGATCCAGACTGAGAACTTCATTACTACCGCAGTAAGATGTGACTACGATGGTAATCAGTCCTGTAACTCCTCAGGCTATCTGGTCATGCTCCACTCTGCTCTAAATCGTCCAGAAGTAGTCTTTTGTGCTTCCATAACCTATTTTTTTAATTGTAGAACATTTCTAAGACATTAAGTTGAACTTTGTACTAAAACTTGGTTATTTAAACTAAAATTACCAGACTTTGGCTTAAATCACACAATAAATCCTATGATTTTAGTACACAATTTTGGCTTATCACCTATAGATAATGTACGGTATGTTAAACCATAGATGGTCTCGGGAGAGTAAGTGAAGGATGAAGAATATGATAAAGAACTCCAAGTTGGTTTTATATTTGGCCTTTGTGATCAACATATTATTTAGAAAGATAAAAGGGACCCTATGCATCGTAGGTAGCTTAGTTGAGTATATGGCATTTTTGAACCAAACTTGGTAAGAGGCCACGTGTTGTTCATCTCCCGACCACTTTTTCATGACATAAAATTCTTCCTCGCTATTCTCAAGGCCAATTATTGGGCCAATTTTATCCAAGATTATAACAATTTCAACGCCACCCAAATATGTCACAAGAGTATGGTGTTCTTCGACCAATTGTAAATCTGCATAAAAAACATGAACCAATACCTCATTATACGGTTTGTCGCACTCGATCAAGGCTATCTAATTTCAATGATTTAGATACTCCTCAACCAAATTTCCTTCCCATTTCAGAAGTGAGCGGTGGTGTTTGTAGTAGTAGCAAGTCGCCATTGCTCGCCTCTTTGTGCCCGTGCAGTTGACGTATGTGTTGTCATCATAGAAGAGGTAGCGATTGTCCATGCCGATCTTCATGCATGGCTTGATGAGCTAGGATCGATCATCGATTGGTGGGTTAGAGTTTGATGAGGAACTCGGGTTGAGATTTGGGTTGCCGATTTGCGGATCCGATTCAGGATTTTGTGGAAGTGCGACTTCATCTATAGGTTGTAAACAATCAAGAAAACACCACAAATCATCTTATCCTACTATAAAAAGTGTTTCAAATCAGATTACTTCATTTATGGGTGATAGCATATCAAAAAAAACCCACAAAGCATCATAGTCAACTTCGAGAAGTGTTTATTATTAGAATACTTCATTTAAGGGTGATAAACTTTCACTAAACACCATGAAGGAGCAAAAATTACCACTCTTGATGCTTCATGTCCGAGTAGTTCATTTAAGGTGATTCATGTCTGAGTACTTCATTTAAGGTGCTTCATGTTTGAGTAATTCATTTAAGGTGCTTCATGTCCGAGTACTCCAAGAAGTGTTTCTTCTTGGAGTACTTCATTTAAGTGTGGTAGCCATTCACTAAACTACCACGAAGAAGCATAGAATACCACTCTAAGTGCTTCATGTGGGTACATTTATGGGCGATAAGTGATTCTCATCAAAAGTACTTCATTTATGGGTTTTAACCATTCAATAAAACACCACAAAGCATCTTATCCTACTACGAGAAGTGTTTCTGATCGAAGTACATTTATGGGTTGTAAACATTCAAGAAAACATCATAAAGCATCTTATCCTACTACAAGAAGTGTTTCAGGTCAGATTACTTAATTTATGGGTGGTAACGTTTCAAGAAAACTCCACAAAGCCTCATAGCCTACTACGAGAAGTATTTCTTCTTCTATTACCTCGTTTAAAGGTGGAAACCATTCACTAAAACACCATAAAGAAGCATAGAATACCACTGCAAGTGCTTCATGTCCGAGAGAATCATTTATAGGTGGTAAACAATCAAGAAAATACCACAAAGTATCATATCCTACTACGAGAAGTGTTTCTTCTTCGAGTACATCATCAAGAGGGATAATCATTCACTAAAACACCACGAAGAAGCATATAATACAACTATAAGTGCTTAATGTCTGGGTACTTCATTTTTGGGCAGTAAACAATCAAGAAAACACCACAAAGCATCTTGCCCTACTAAGGGAAGTGTTTCTGATCAGATAACTTCATTTATGGATGGAAACATTTCAACAAAACTACACAAAACTTCATAGTCTACTACGAGATGTGTTTCTTCTTCGAGTACTTCATTTATGGATGGTAACATTTCAACAAAACACCACGAAGAAGAATAGAATACCACTCTATGTGCTTCATGTCCTAGAGCATAATTTATGGACGATAAATAATCAACAAAAACCACAAAGCATCTTATCCAACACACCACAAATAAGCATAGAATACTACTCTAAGTGCTTCATGTCCGCGTACTTCATTTATGGGCAGTAAACAATCAAGAAAATTCAACAAAGCATCTTATCCTACTACGAGAAGTGTTTCTTATCTGAGAACATCATTTATGGGAGGTAACGCTACAAGAAAACAACACAAAGCCTCATAGCCTACTACGAGAAGTGTTTCTTGAAAACTTCATAAATGAAGAAGAACTTCATTTATGGACATGAAGCATATAGAATGATATTCTATACTTATTCGTGTTGGGTAATTGAATGATTACCCCTCTTAAAGAAGTACTCGAAGAAGAAACACTTCTCGTAGTTGGCTTGTAGAGTTTTCAAGAATATTTACCCACAAACCAACTACGAGAAGTGTTTCTTCTTCGAGTACTTCTTTAAGAGGGGTAATCATTCACTAACACACCACGAATAAGTCCTGAATACCATTCTATGAGTTGTAACCATTCTAGAGGGGTAAACAATCAAGTAAACACCACAAATCATCTTATCCTACTACGAGAAATATTTCTTATCTGAGTACTTCATTTATGAGTTGTAACCATTCAAGAAAACATCACAAAACATCTTACTCGAGTACGAGAAGTGTTTCAGATCAGATTACTTCATTTATGGGTGGTAACATTTCAAGAAAATCCACAAAACCTCATAGCCTACTACGAGAAGTGTTTCTTCTTCGAGTACTTCATTTATGGTGATAACCATTAAAGAAAACACCACAAAGCATCTTATCCTTCTGCGAGAAGTGTTTCTGATCAGAGTTCTTCATTTATGGGTTGTAAACAATCAAGAATACACAACAAATCACCTTATCCTACTACAAGAAGTGTTTCAGATCAGAATACTTCATTTATGGATAGTAACCTTTCAAAAAAACACCCCAATGCTTGATTTTATACTACGAGAAGTGTTTCATATCCGAGGACTTCATTTATTGTTAAATATTCATTAAAACACCACAAGCCTACTACGAGAAGTATTTCTTCATCGAGTACTTCTTTAAGAGGGTTAATCATTCACAAACACACTAGCACTAAGCATAGAATACCACACTAAGTGCTTCATGTCTGAGTACTTCATTTATGGGCAGTAAACAATCTAGAAAACACCACAAAGCATCTTATCGTAGTACGAAAAGTGTTTCTTATCAGAGTACTACAATTATGAGTAGTAACCACACAAGAAAACACAAAACGTCATAGCCTACTACGAGAAGTATTCCGTCTTCGAGTACTTCATTTAATGGTGGTAACCAATCACTAAAACACCATGAAGAAGCATTGAATACCACTCTATGTGTTTCATTTCCAAAAGCATCATTTATGGGCGGTAAGCAATCAACAAAAACAACAAAGCATCTTATCCTACTACGAGAAGTGTTTTCTATCTGAAGACTTCATTTATGGGTGGTAACGCTTCAAGAAAACTGCACAAAGCCTCATAGCCTACTACGAGAAGTGTTTCTTCTTCGAGTACTTCATTTATTGTGATAACCATTAAAGAAAACACCACAAAGCATCTTGTCCTTCTGCGAGAAGTGTTTCTGGTCAGAGTGCTTCATTTATGGGTTGTAAACAATCAAGAAGACACAAAAAATCACCTTATCCAACTACGAGAAGTGTTTCAGATCACAATACTTCATATATGAGTGGTAATTAGTTTAGAAAACACCACAAAGCATCTTATCATACTACGAGAAGTGTTTCTGATCAGAATACTTCATTTATGGATAGTAACTTTTCAAGAAAACACCCCAAAGCTTCATTTTATACTACGACAAGTGTTTCAGATCCGAGGACTTCATTTATGTGTAAATATTCTTGAAAACTCCACAAACGTACTACGAGAAGTGTTTCTTCTTCGAGTAATTCTTTAAGAGGGGTAATCATTCAATTACCCAACACGAATAAGTATAGAATATCATTCTATATGCTTCATGTCCAGGTACTTCATTTATGGGCAGTAAACAATCAAGTAAACACCCCAAAACATCTTATCCTACTACGAGAAGTATTTCTTATCTGAGGACTTCATTTATGAGATGTAACCATTATAGAAAACATCACAAAACATCTTATCCGAATACGAGAAGTGTTTCAGATCAGATTACTTCATTTATTGGTGGTAACATTTCAAGAAAGTCCACAAAACCTCATAGCCTACTACGAGAAGTATTTCGTTTCGAGTACTTCATTTAATGGTGGTAACCAATCACTAAAACACCACGAAGAAGCACAGAATACCACTCTATGTGCTTCATGTCCTAGAGCATCATTTATGGGCGGTAAGCAATCAACAAAAACCACAAAGCATCTTATCCTACTACTAGAAGTGTTTTCTATCGGAAGACTTCATTTATGGGTGGTAACGCTTCAAGAAAGCTGCACAAGGCCCATAACCTACTACGAGAAGTGTTTCTTCTTCGAGTAATTCTTTATGAGGGGTAATCATTCACTAACACACCACGAATAGGTATAGAATACCATTCTATGTGCTTCATGCTCGGGGACTTAATTAATGGGCAGTAAATAATCAAATAAACCCAACAAATCAACTTATCATACTACGAGAAATATTTCTTATCTGAGTACTTAATTTATGAGTTGTTACCATTATAGAAAACATCATAAAACATCTTATCCGAGTACGAGAAGTGTTTCAGATCAGATGACTTCATTTATTGGTGTTAGAGTTTCAAGAAAGTCCACAAAACATCATAGCCTACTAGAAGAAGTATTTCGTCTTCGAGTACTTTATTTAATGGTGGTAACCAATCTCTAAAACACCATGAAGAAGCACAGAATACCAATCTATGTGCTTCATGTCCTAGAGCATCATTAATGGGCGGTAAGCAATCAACAAAAACCACAAATCATCTTATCCTACTACGAGAAGTGTTTTCTATCTGAAGACTTCATTTATGGGTGGTAACGCATAAAGAAAACTGCACAAAGCCTCATTGCCTACTACGATAAGTGTTTCTTCTTCGAGTACTTCATTTATGGTGATAACCATTAAAGAAAACACCACAAAGCATCTTATCCTTCTAAGAGAAGTGTTTCTGATCAGAGTACTTCATTTATGGGTTGTAAACAATCAAGAAGACACAACAAATAACCTTATCCTACTACGAGAAGTAATTCTTATCTGACTACTTCATTTATGAGTTATAACCATTCTAGAAAACATCACAAAACATCTTATCCGAGTAGGAGAAGTGTTTCAGATCAGATTACTTCATTTATTGTTGGTAACATTTCAAGAAAGTCCACAAAACACCATAGCCTACTAGCATAAGTATTTCGTCTTCGAGTACTTTATTTAATGGTGGTAACCAATCTCTAAAACACCACGAAGAAGCACAGAATACCAATCTATGTGTTTCATGTCCTAGAGCATCATTAATGGGCGGTAAGCAATCAACAAAACCACAAAGCATCTTATCCTACAATGAGAAGTGTTTTCTATCTGAAGACTTCATTTTTGGGTGGTAGCGCTTCAAGAAAACTGCACAAAGCCTCATAGCCTACTATGAGAAGTGTTTCTTCTTCGAGTACTTCATTTATGGTGATAACCATTAAAGAAAACACCACAAAGCATCTTATCCTTCTGCGAGAAGTGTTTCTAATCAGAGTACTTCATTTATGGGTTGTAAACAGTCAAGAAGACACAACAAATTACCTTATCCTACTACGAGAAGTATTTCTTATCTGAGTACTTCATTTATGAGTTGTAACCATTCTAGAAAACATCACAAAACATCTTATCCAAGTACGAGAAGTGTTTCAGATCAGATTACTTCATTTATTGGTGGTAACATTTCAAGAAAGTCCACAAAACCTCATAGCCTACTACGAGAAGTATTTCGTTTCGAGTACTTCATTTAATGGTGGTAACCAATCACTAAAACACCACGAAGAAGCACACAGAATACCACTCTATGTGCTTCATGTCCGAGAGGATCATTTATGGGCGGTAAGCAATCAACAAAAACCACAAAGCATCTTATCCTACTACGAGAAGTGTTTTCTATCTGAAGACTTCATTTATGGGTGGTAACGCTTAAAGAAAACTGCACAAAGCCTCATTGCCTACTACGAGAAGTGTTTCTTCTTCGAGTACTTCATTTACGGTGATAACCATTAAAGAAAACACCACAAAGCATCTTATCCTTCTAAGAGAAGTGTTTCTGATCAGAGTACTTCATTTATGGGTTGTAAACAATCAAGAAGACACAACAAATCACCTTATCCTACTACGAGAAGTAATTCTTATCTGACTACTTCATTTATGAGTTATAACCATTCTAGAAAACATCACAAAACATCTTATCCGAGTACGAGATGTGTTTCAGATCAGATTACTTCATTTATTGGTGGTAACATTTCAAGAAAGTCCACAAAACATCATAGCCTACTAGCATAAGTATTTCGTCTTCGAGTACTTTATTTAATGGTGGTAACCAATCTCTAAAACACCACGAAGAAGCACAGAATACCGATCTATGTGCTTCATGTCCTAGAGCATCATTAATGGGCGGTAAGCAATCAACAAAAACCACAAAGCATCTTATCCTACTATGAGAAGTGTTTTCTATCTGAAGACTTCATTTATGGGTGGTAGCGCTTCAAGAAAACTGCACAAAGCCTCATAGCCAACTATGAGAAGTGTTTCTTCTTCGAGTACTTCATTTATGGTGATAACCATTAAAGAAAACACCACAAAGCATCTTATCCTTCTGCGAGAAGTGTTTCTAATCAGAGTACTTCATTTATGGGTTGTAAACAGTCAAGAAGACACAACAAATTACCTTATCCTACTACGAGAAGTATTTCTTATCTGAGTACTTCATTTATGAGTTGTAACCATTCTAGAAAACATCACAAAACATCTTATCCAAGTACGAGAAGTGTTTCAGATCAGATTACTTCATTTATTGGTGGTAACATTTCAAGAAAGTCCACAAAACCTCATAGCCTACTACGAGAAGTATTTCGTTTCGAGTACTTCATTTAATGGTGGTAACCAATCACTAAAACACCACGAAGAAGCACACAAAATACCACTCTATGTGCTTCAAGTCCTAGAGCATCATTTATGGGCGGTAAGCAATCAACAAAAACCACAAAGCATCTTATCATACTACGAGAAGTGTTTTCTATCTGAAGACTTCATTTATGGGTGGTAACGCTTCATGAAAACTGCACAAGGCCTCATAGCCTACTACGAGAAGAGTTTCTTCTTCGAGTACTTCATTTATGGTGTTATCCATTAAAGAAAACACCACAAAGCATCTTATCCTTCTAAGAGAAGTGTTTCTGATCACAGTACTTCATTTATGGGTTGTAAATAATCAAGAAGACAGAACAAATCACCGTATCCTACTACGAGAAGTGTTTCAGATCACAATACTTCATATATGAGTGGTAATCAGTTTAGAAAACACCATAAAGCATCTTATCATACTACAAGAAGTGTTTCTGACCATAATACTTCATTTATGGATAGTAACCTTTCAAGAAAAGACCCCAAAGCTTCATTTTATACTACGACAAGTGTTTCATATCCGGGGACTTCATTTATGGGTAAATATTCTTGAAAGCTCCACAAACCTACTATGAGGAGTGTTTCTTCTTCGAGTACTTCTTTAAGAGGGGTAATCATTCACTAACACAAAATGAATAAGTATAGAATACCATTCTATGTGCTTCATGCCCGGGTACTTCATTTACGGGTAGTAAACAATCAAGAAAACACAACAAAACATCTTATCCTACTACGAGAAGTATTTCTTATCTGAGTACTTCATTTATGAGTTGTTACCAATCTAGAAAACATCACAAAACATCTTATCCGACTACGAGAAGATTTTCAAATCAGATTACTTCATTTATCGGTGGTAACATTTAAAGAAAATCAACAAAACCTCATAGCCTACTACGAGAAGTATTTCGCCTTCGAGTAATTCATTTAATGGTGGTAACCAATCTCTAAAACACCACGAAGAAGCACAGAATACCACTCTATGTGCTTCATGTCCTAGAGCATCATTAATGGGCGGTAAGCAATCAACAAAAATCACAAAGCATCTTATCCTACTACGAGAAGTGTTTTCTATCTGAAGACTTCATTTATGGGTGGTAGCGCTTCAAGAAAACTGCACAAAGCCTCATAGCCTACTACGAGAAGTGTTTCTTCTTCGAGTAATTCATTTATGGTGATAACCATTAAAGAAAACACCACAAAGCATCTTATCCTTCTGCGAGAAGTGTTTCTGATCAGAGTACTTCATTTATGGGTTGTAAACAATCAAGAAGACACAACAAATCACCTTATCCTACTACGAGAAGTAATTCTTATCTGACTACTTCATTTATGAGTTATAACCATTCTAGAAAACATCACAAAACATCTTATCCGAGTACGAGAAGTGTTTCATATCAGATTACTTCATTTATTGGTGGTAACATTTCAAGAAAGTCCACAAAACCTCATAGCCTACTACGAGAAGTATTTCGTTTCGAGTACTTCATTTAATGGTGGTAACCAATCACTAAAACACCACGAAGAAGCACACAGAATACCACTCTATGTGCTTCATGTCCGAGAGCATCATTTATGGGTGGTAAGCAATTAATAAAAACCACAAAGCATCTTATCCTACTACGAGAAGTGTTTTCTATCTGAAGACTTCATTTATGGGTGGAAACGCTTCAAGAAAACTGCACAAAGACTCATTGCCTACTACGAGAAGTGTTTCTTCTTCGAATACTTCATTTTCGGTGATAACCATTAAAGAAAACACCACAAAGCATCTTATCCTTCTAAGAGAAGTGTTTCTGATCAGAGTACTTCATTTATGGGTTGTAAACAATCAAGAAGACACAACAAATCACCTTATCCTACTACGAGAAGCAATTCTTATCTGAGTACTTCATTTATGAGTTATAACCATTCTAGAAAACATCACAAAACATCTTATCCGAGTACGAGAAGTGTTTCAGATCAGATTACTTCATTTATTGGTGGTAACATTTCAAGAAAGTCCACAAAACCTCATAGCCTACTAGCATAAGTTTTTCGTCTTCGAGTACTTTATTTAATGGTGGTAACCAATCTCTAAAACACCACGAAGAAGCAAAGAATACCAATTTATGTGCTTCATGTCCTAGAGCATCATTAATAGGCGGTAAGCAATCAACAAAAACCACAAAGCATCTTATCCTACTAAGAGAAGTGTTTTCTATCTGAAGACTTCATTTATGGGTGGTAGCTCTTCAAGAAAACTGCACAAAGCCTCATAGCCTACTACGAGAAGTGTTTCTTCTTCGAGTACTTCATTTATGGTGATAACCATTAAAGAAAACACCACAAAGCATCTTATCCATCTGCGAGAAGTGTTTCTGATCAGAGTACTTCATTTACGGGTTGTAAACAATCAAGAAGACACAACAAATCACCTTATCTTACTACGAGGAGTGTTTCAGATCACAATACTTCATTTATGAGTGGTAACGTTTCATGAAAACCCCACAAAGCATCATAGCAAACTACGATAAGTGTTTGTTCTTGGAATACTTCATTTACACGTGGTAACCTTTCACTAAAGCACCACGAAGGAGCAAAAGTTACCACTCTAAGTGCTTAATGTTTGGGTACTTCATATATGAGTGGTAATCAGTTTATAACACACCACAAAGCATCTTATCATACTACGAGAAGTGTTTCTGATCAGAATACTTCATTTATTGATAGTAACCTTTCAAGAAAACAACTCAAAGCTTCATTTTATACTACGAGAAGTGTTTCAGATCCAGGGACTTCATTTATGGATAGTAACCTTTCAAGAAAACAACCCAAAGCTTAATTTTATACTACGAGAAGTGTTCCAGATCCGAGAACTTCATTTATGGGTAAATATTCTTGAAAACTCTACAAACCTACTACAAGAAGTGTTTCTTCTTCGAGTACTTCTTTAAGAGGGGTAATCATTCACTAACACAAAACGAATAAGTATAGAACACCATTCTTTGTGCTTCATGCCCGGATACTTCATTTAAGGGAAGTAAACAATCAAGAAGACACAACAAAGCATCATAGCAAACTACGATAAGTGCTTGTTCTTGGAATACTTCATTTACAGGTGGTTACCTTTCACTAAAGCACCACGAAGGAGCAAAAGTTACCACTCTAAGTGCTTAATGTTTGGGTACTTCATATATGAGTGGTTATCAGTTTAGAAAACACCACAAAGCATCTTATCATACTACGAGAAGTGTTTCTGATCAGAATACTTCATTTATGGATAGTAACCTTTCAAGAAAACAACCCAAAGCTTCATTTTATACTACGAGAAGTGTTTCAGATCCGGGGACTTCATTTATGGGTAAATATTCTTGAAAACTCCACAAACCAACTACGAGAAGTGTTTCTTCTTCGAGTACTTTTTTAAGAGGGGTAATCATTCACTAACATAAAACGAATAAGTATAGAACACCATTCTTTGTACTTCATTTATGGGAAGTAAACAATCAAGAAAACACCACAAAGCATCTTATCATACTACGAGAAGTGTTTCTGATCAGAATACTTCATTTATGGATAGTAACCTTTCAAGAAAACACCACAAAGCATCTTATCATACTACGAGAAGTGTTTCTGATCAGAATACTTCATTTATGGATAGTAACATTTCAAGAAAACAACACAAAGCTTCATTTTATACTACGAGAAGTGTTTCAGATCCGGGGACTTCATTTATGGGTAAATATTCTTGAAAACTCCACAAACCAACTACGAGAAGTGTTTCTTCTTCGAGTACTTCTTTAAGAGGGGTAATCATTCACTAACACAAAACGAATAAGTATAGAATAACATTCTATGTGCTTCAAACCCGGGTACTTCATTTATGGGAAGTAAACAATCAAGAAAACACCACAAAGCATCTTATCCTACAACGAGAAGTATTTCTTATCTGAGTACTTCATTTATGAGTTGTAACCACTCTAGAAAACATCACAAAACATCTTATCCGAGTATGAGAAGAGTTTCAGATCAGATTACTTCATTTATCGGTGGTAACATTTAAAGTAAATCCACAAAACCTCATAGCCTACTACGAGAAGTATTTCGTCTTCGAGTACTTCATTTAATGGTGGTAGCAAATCTCTCAAACACCACAAAGAAGCACAGAATACCACTCTATGTGCTTCATGTCCTAGAGCATCATTAATGGGCGGTAAGCAATCAACAAAAACCACAAAGCATATTATCCTACTACGAGAAATATTTTCTATCTAAAGACTTCATTTATCGGTGGTAACGCTTCAAGAAAACTGCACAAAGCCTCATAGCCTACTACGAGAAGTGTTTCTTCTTCGAGTACTTCATATATGGTGATAACCATTAAAGAAAACATCACAAAGCATCTTATCCTTCTGCGAGAAGTGTTTCTGATCAGAGTACTTCATTTATGGGTTGTAAACAATCAAGAGGACACAACAAATCACCTTATCTTACTACGAGAAGTGTTTCAGATCACAATACTTCATTTATGAGTGGTAACGTTTCATGAAAACCCCACAAAGCATCATAGCAAACTACGATAAGTGTTTGTTCTTGGAATACTTCATTTACAGGTGGTTACCTTTCACTAAAGCACCACGATGGAGCAAAAGTTACCACTCTAAGTGCTTAATGTTTGGGTACTTCATATATGAGTGGTAATCATTTTAGAAAACACCACAAAGCATCTTATCATACTACAAGAAGTGTTTCTGATCAGAATTCTTCATTTATGGATAGTAACCTTTCAAGAAAAGACGCCAAAGCTTCATTTTATACTACGAGAAGTGTTTCTGATCCGGGGACTTCATTTATGGGTAAATATTCTTGAAAACTCCACAAACCAACTACGAGAAGTGTTTCTTCTTCGAGTACTTCTTTAAGAGGGGTAATCATTCACTAACACAAAACGAATATGTATAGAATACCATTCTATGTGCTTCAAGCCCGGGTACTTCATTTATGGGAAGTAAACAGTCAAGAAAACACCACAAAGCATCTTATCCAACTACGAGAAGTATTTCTTATCTGAGTACTTCATTTATGAGTTGTAACCATTCTAGAAAACATCACAAAACATCTTATCCGAGTACGAGAAAAGTTTCAGATCAGATTACTTCATTTATCGGTGGTAACATTTAAAGTAAATCCACAAAACCTCATAGCCTACTACGAGAAGTATTTCGTCTGCGAGTACTTCATTTAAGGGTGGTAACCAATCAATAAAACACACGAAGAAGCACAGAATACCACTCTATGTGCTTCATGTCCTAGAGCATCATTTATGGAAGGTAAGCAGTCAACAAAAACCACAAAGCATCTTATCCTACTACGAGAAGTGTTTTCTATCTGAAGACTTTATTTATGGGTAGTAACGCTTCAAGAAAACTGCACAAGACCTCATAGCCTACTACGAGAAGTGTTTCTTATTCGAGTACTTCATTGATGGTGATAACCATTAAAGAAAACACCACAAAGCATCTTATCCTTCTGCGAGAAGTGTTTCTGATCAGAGTACTTCATTTACGGGTTGTAAACAATCAAGAAGACACAACAAATCACCTTATCTTACTACGAGAAGTGTTTCAGATCACAATACTTCATTTATGGGTGGTAACGTTTCATGAAAACCCCACAAAGCATCATAGCAAACTACGATAAGTGTTTGTTCTTGGAATACTTCATTTACAGGTGGTAACCTTTCACTAAAGCACAACGAAGGAGCAAAAGTTACCACTCTAAGTTCTTAATGTTTGGGTACTTCATATATGAGTGGTAATCTGTTTAGAAAACACCACAAAGCATCTTATCATACTACGAGAAGTGTTTCTGATAAGAATACTTCATTTATGGATAGTAACCTTTCAAGAAAACACCACAAAGCATCTTATCATACTACGAGAAGCATTTCTGATCAGAATACTTCATTTATGGATAGTAACCTTTCAAGAAAACAACCCAAAGCTTTATTTTATACTACGAGAAGTGTTTCAGATCCGGGGACTTCATTTATGGGTAAATATTCTTGAAAACTCCACAAACCAACTACGAGAAGTGTTTCTTCTTCGAGTACTTCTTTAAGAGGGGTAATCATTCACTAACATAAAACGAATAAGTATAGAACACCATTCTTTGTACTTCATTTATGGGAAGTAAACAATCAAGAAAACACCACAAAGCATCTTATCCAACTACGAGAAGTAATTCTTATTTGAGTACTTCCTTTATGAGTTGTAACCATTCTAGAAAACATCACAAAACATCTTATCCGAGTACGAGAAGAGTTTCAGATCAGATTACTTCATTTATCGGTGGTAACATTTAAAGTAAATCCACAAAACCTCATAGCCTACTACGAGAAGTATTTCGTCTCCGAGTACTTCATTTAATGGTGGTAACCAATCACTAAAACACACGAAGAAGCACAGAACACCAATATAGGTGCTTCATGTCCTAGAGCATCATTTATGGGCGGTAAGCAGTCAACAAAAACCACAAAGCATCTTATCCTACTACGAGAAGTGTTTTCTATCTGAAGACTTCATTTATGGGTGGCAACGCTTCAAGAAAACAGCACAAGGCCTCATATACTACGAGAAGTGCTTCTTATTCAAGTACTTCATTGATGGTGATAACCATTAAAGAAAACACCACAAAGCATCTTATCCTTCTGCGAGAAGTGTTTCTGATCAGAGTACTTCATTTACGGGTTGTAAACAATCAAGAAGACACAACAAATCACCTTATCTTACTACGAGAAGTGTTTCAGATCACAATACTTCATTTATGAGTGGTAACGTTTCATGAAAACCCCACAAAGCATCATAGCAAACTACGATAAGTGTTTGTTCTTGGAATACTTCATTTACAGGTGGTAACCTTTCACTAAAGCACCACGAAGGAGCAAAAGTTACCACTGTAAGTGCTTAATGTTTGGGTACTTCATATATGAGTGGTAATAAGTTTAGAAAACACCACAAAGCATCTTATCATACTACGAGAAGTGTTTCTGATCGGAATACTTCATTTATGGATAGTAACCTTTCAAGAAAACACCCCAAAGCTTCATTTTATACTACGAGAAGTGTTTCAGATCCAGGAACTTCATTTATGCGTAAATATTCTTGAAAACTCCACAAACCAACTACGAGAAGTGTTTCTTCTTCGAGTTCTTCTTCGAGTACCATTCTATGTGCTTCAAGCCCGGGTACTTCATTTATGGGAAGTAAACAGTCAAGAAAACACCACAAAGCATTTTATCCAACTACGAGAACTATTTCTTATCTGAGTACTTCATTTATGAGTTGTAACCATTCTAGAAAACATCACAAAACATCTTATCCGAGTACGAGAAGAGTTTCAGATCAGATTACTTCATTTATCGGTGGGAACATTTAAAGTAAATCCACAAAACCTCATAGCCTACTACGAGAAGTATTTCGTCTTCGAGTACTTCATTTAATGGTGGTAACCAATCACTAAAACAAACGAAGAAGCACAGAATACCAATATAGGTGCTTCATGTCCTAGAGCATCATTTATGGGCGGTAAGCAGTCAACAAAAACCACAAAGCATCTTATCCTACTACGAGAAGTGTTTTCTATCTGAAGACTTCATTTATGGGTGGCAACGCTTCAAGAAAACTGCACAAGGCCTCATATACTACGAGAAGTGCTTCTTATTCGAGTACTTCATTGATGGTGATAACCATTAAAGAAAACACCACAAAGCATCTTATCCTTCTGCGAGAAGTGTTTCTGATCAGAGTACTTCATTTACGGGTTGTAAACAATCAAGAAGACACAACAAATCACCTTATCTTACTACGAGAAGTGTTTCAGATCACAATACTTCATTTATGGGTGGTAACGTTTCATGAAAACCCCACAAAGCATCATAGCAAACTACGATAAGTGTTTGTTCTTGGAATACTTCATTTACAGGTGGTAACCTTTCACTAAAGCACAACAAAGGAGCAAAAGTTACCACTCTAAGTTCTTAATGTTTGGGTACTTCATATATGAGTGGTAATCTGTTTAGAAAACACCACAAAGCATCTTATCATACTACGAGAAGTGTTTCTGATAAGAATACTTCATTTATGGATAGTAACCTTTCAAGAAAACACCACAAAGCATCTTATCATACTACGAGAAGCATTTCTGATCAGAATACTTCATTTATGGATAGTAACCTTTCAAGAAAACAACCCAAAGCTTCATTTTATAATACGAGAAGTATTTCAGATCCGGGGACTTCATTTATGGGTAAATATTCTTGAGTGGTAACCTTTCAAGAATATTCTTGGAATACTTCATTTACAGGTGGTAACCTTTCACTAAAGCACCACGAAGGAGCAAAAGTTACCACTCTAAGTGCTTAATGTTTGGGTACGTCATATATGAGTGGTAATAAGTTTAGAAAACACCACAAAGCATCTTATCATACTACGAGAAGTGTTTCTGATCAGAATACTTCATTTATGGATAGTAACATTTCAAGAAAACAACCCAAAGCTTCATTTTATACTACGAGAAGTGTTTCAGATCCGGGGACTTCATTTATGGGTAAATATTCTTGAAAACTCCACAAACCAACTACGAGAAGTGTTTCTTCTTCGAGTACTTCTTTAAGAGTGGTAATCATTCACTAACACAAAACGAATAAGTATAGAATAACATTCTATGTGCTTCAAACCCGGGTACTTCATTTATGGGAAGTAAACAATCAAGAAAACACCACAAAGCATCTTATCCAACTACGAGAAGTATTTCTTATCTGAGTACTTCATTTATGAGTTGTGACCATTCTAGAAAACATCACAAAACATCTTATCCGAGTACGAGAAGAGTTTCAGATCAGATTACTTCATTTATCGGTGGTAACATTTAAAGTAAATCCACAAAACCTCATAGCCTACTACGAGAAGTTTTTCGTCTTCGAGTACTTCATTTAATGGTGGTAACCAATCACTAAAACACCACGAAGAAACACAGAATACCACTCTTTGTGCTTCATGTCCTAGAGCATCATTTATGAGCGGTAAGCAGTCAACAAAAACCACAAAGCATCTTATCCTACTACGAGAAGTGTTTTCTATCTGAAGACTTTATTTATGGGTGGTAACGCTTCAAGAAAACTGCACAAGGCCTCATAGCCTACTACGAGAAGTGTTTCTTATTCGAGTACTTCATTGATGGTGATAACGATTAAAGAAAACACCACAAAGCATCTTATCCTTCTGCGAGAAGTGTTTCTGATCAGAGTACTTCATTTATGGGTTGTAAACAATCAAGAAGACACAACAAATCACCTTATGAGTTGTAACGTTTCATGAAAACCCCACAAAGCATCATAGCAAACTACGATAAGTGTTTGTTCTTGGAATACTTCATTTACAGGTGGTAACCTTTCACTAAAGCACCATGAAGGAGCAAAAGTTACCACTCTAAGTGCTTAATGTTTGGGTACTTCATATATGAGTGGTAATCAGTTTAGAAAACACCACAAAGCATCTTATCATACTACGAGAAGTGTTTCTGATCAGAATACTTCATTTATGGATAGTAACCTTTCAAGAAAACACCACAAAGCATCTTATCATACTACGAGAAGTGTTTCTGATCAGAATACTTCATTTATGGATAGTAACCTTTCAAGAAAACACCACAAAGCATCTTATCATACTACGAGAAGTGTTTCTGATCAGAATACTTCATTTATGGATAGTAACCTTTCAAGAAAACATCCAAAAGCTTCATTTTATACTACGAGAAGTGTTTCAGATCCGGGGACTTCATTTATGGGTAAATATTCTTGAAAACTCCACAAACCTACTACGAGAAGTGTTTATTCTTCGAGTACTTCTTTAAGAGGGGTAATTATTCACTAACACAAAACGAATAAGTATAAAATACCATTCTTTGTGCTTCATGCCCGGGTACTTCATTTATGGGAAGTAAACAATCAAGAAAACACCACAAAACATCTTATCCAACTACGAGAAGTATTTCTTATCTGAGTATTTCATTTATGAGTTGTAACCATTCTAGAAAACATCACAAAACATCTTATCCGAGTACGAGAAGAGTTTCAGATTAGATTACTTCATTTATCGATGGTAACATTTAAAGAAAATCCACAAAACCTCATAGCCTACTACGAGAAGTATTTCGTCTTCGAGTACTTCATTTAATGGTGGTAACCAATCTCTAAAACACCACGAAGAAGCACAACATACCACTCTTTGTGCTTCATGTCCTGGAGCATCATTTATGGGCGGTAAGCAGTCAACAAAAACCACAAAGCATCTTATCCTACTACGAGAAGTGTTTTCTATCTGAAGACTTTATTTATGGGTGGTAACGCTTCAAGAAAACTGCACAAGGCCTCATAGCCTACTACGAGAAGTGTTTCTTATTCGAGTACTTCATTTATGGTGATAACCATTAAAGAAAACACCACAAAGCATGTTATCCTTCTGCGAAAAGTGTTTCTAATCAGAGTACTTCATTTATGGGTTGTAAACAATCAAGAAGACACAACAAATCACCTTATCCTACTACGAAAAGTGTTTCAGATCACAATACTTCATTTATGAGTAGTAACGTTTCATGAAAACCCCACAAAGAATCATAGCAAACTACGATAAGTGTTTGTTCTTGGAATACTTCATTTACAGGATGTAACCTTTCACTAAAGCACCACGAAGGAGGAAAGGTTACCACTCTAAGTGCTTAATGTTTGGATACTTCATATATGAGTGTTAATTAGTCTAGAAAACACCACAAAGAATTTTATCATACTACGAGAAATGTTTGTGATCAGAATACTTCATTTATGGATAGTAACCATTCAAGAAAAGACGCCAAAGCTTCATTTTATACTACGAGAAGTGTTTGAGATCCGGGGACTTCATTTCTGGGTAAATATTCTTATAAACTCCACAAACCTACTACGAGAAGTGTGTTTTCTTCGAGTACTTCTTTAAGAGGGGTAATCATTCACTAACACAAAACAAATAAGTATAGAATACCATTCTATGTGCTTCATGCCCGGGTACTTCATTTATGGGAAGTAAACAATCAAGAAAACACCACAAAGCATCTCATTATACTGCGAGAAGTATTTCTTATCTGAGTACTTCATTTATGAGTTGTTACCATTCTAGAAAACATCACAAAACATCTTATCCGAGTACGAGATGAGTTTCAGATCAGATTACTTCATTTATCGGTGGTAACATTTAAAGAAAATCCACAAAACCTCATAGCCAACTACGAGAAGTATTTCGTCTTCGAGTACTTCATTTAATGGTGGTAACCAATCACTAAAACACCACGAAGAAGCACAAAATACCACTCTGTGTGCTTCATGTCCTAGAGCATCATTTTTAGGCGGTAAGCAATCAACAAAAACCACAAAGCATCTTATCCTACTACGAGAAGTGTTTTCTATCTGAAGACTTCATTTATGGGTGGTAACGCTTCAAGAAAACTGCACAAGGCCTCATAGCCTACTACGAGAAGTGTTTCTTATTCGAGTACTTCTTTATGGTGATAACCATTAAAGAAAACACCACAAAGCATGTTATCCTTCTGCGAGAAGTGTTTCTAATCAGAGTACTACATTTATGGGTTGTAAACAATCAAGAAGACACAACAAATCACCTTATCCTACTACGAGAAGTGTTTCAGATCACAATACTTCATTTATGAGTGGTAACGTTTCATGAAAACCCCACAAAGAATCATAGCAAACTACGATAAGTGTTTGTTCTTGGAATACTTCATTTACAGGTGCTAACCTTTCACTAAAGCACCACGAAGGAGGAAAGGTTACCACTCTAAGTGCTTAATGTTTCGATACTTCATATATGAGTGGTAATCAGTCTAGAAAACACCACAAAGAATCTTATCATACTACGAGAAATGTTTGTGATCAGAATACTTCATTTATGGATAGTAACCATTCAAGAAAAGACGCCAAAGCTTCATTTTATACTACGAGAAGTGTTTCAGATCCGGGGACTTTATTTATTGGTGGTAACATTTAAAGAAAATCCACAAAACTTCACAGCCTACTACGAGAAGTATTTCGTCTTCGAGTACTTCATTTAATGGTGGCAATCAATCTCTAAAACACCACGAAGAAGCACATAATACCACTCTATGTGCTTCATGTCCTAGAGCATCATTAATGGGTGGTAAGCAATCAACAAAAACCACAAAGCATCTTATCCTACTATGAGATGTGTTTCTTGTCAGAGTACTTCATTTATGTGTGGTAACGCTTCAAGAAATCTACAAAAAGCCTCATAGCCTACTACGAGAAGTGTTTTTCTTCGAGTACTTCATTTAATGGTGATAACCATTAAAGAAAACACCACAAAACATCTTATCCTAGTGTGAGAAGTGTTTCTGATCAGAGTACTTCATTTATGGGTTGTAAACAATCAAGAAAACACCACAACTCACCCATTCCTACTACGAGAAGTGTTTCAGATCACAATACTTCATTTATGAGTGGTAACGTTTCAAGAAAATCCCAAAAAGCATCATAGCCAACTATGATAAGTGTTTTTCTTCGAATACTTCATTTACGGGTGCTAATATTTCAGTAAAACACCACGAAGAAGCAAAAATTCCCACTCTAAGTTCTTAATGTTTAGGTACTTCATTTATGAGCAGTAATCAGTCTAGAAAATACCACAAAAAATCTTATTCTACGATGAGAACTATTTCAGATTTAAGTACATTTATGGGTTGTAACCATTCAGGAAATCACAACAAAGTATCTTATCTTACTACGAGAAGTGTTTCTGAATAGAATACTTAATTTATGGGTGGTAACCTTTCAAGAAAGCACCCCAAAGCTTCATATTATACTACGAGAAGTGTTTCTGATCCGAGAACTTCATTTATGGGTAAATATTCATAAAAACTCCACAAGCCTACTACGAGAAGTGTTTCTTCATCGAGTACTTCTTTAAGAGGGGTAATCATTCACTAACACACCACGAATAACCATAGAATACCATTCAAAGTGATTCATGTCCGGGTACTTCATTTATGGACAATAAACAATCAAGAATACACCACCAAGAATCTTATCCTACTACGAGAAGTGTTTCTTACTGAGTACTTCATTCATGGGTTGTAACCATTCAAGAAAACATCACAAAACCTCATAGCCTACTACTAGAGTATTTCGTCTTCGAGTACTTCATTTAATGGTGGTAAACATTCACTAAAACTACACGAAGAAGCGTATAATACCACTCTATGTGCTTCATGTCCTAGAGCATCATTAATGGGCGGTAAGCAATCAACAAAAACCACAAAGCATCTTATCCTACTACGAGAAGTGTTTCCTATCTGAGTACTTCATTTTTGGGTGGTAACACTTCAAGAAAACTACACAAACCCACATAGCCTACTACGAGAAGTGTTTTTCTTCGAGTACTTCGTTTAATGGTGATAACCATTAAAGAAAACACCACAAAGGATCTTATCCTACTACGAGAAGTGTTTCTGATCAGAGTACTTCATTTATGGGTTGTAAACAATCAAGAAAACACAACAAATAACCTTATGCTACTACGAGAAGTGTTTCAGATCAGAATACTTCATTTATGCATGGTAACGTTTCAAGAAAACTCCACAAAGCATCATAGCAAACTAAAATAAGTGTTTTTTCTTCGAATACTTCATTTAAGGGTGGTAACCTTTCACTAAAGCACCACGAAGGAGCAAAAGTTACCACTCTAAGTGCTTAATGTTTGGGTACTTCATTGTTTAGCGGTATTCAGTCTAGAAAAACACCACAAAGGATCTTATTCTACGAGAAGTGTTTCTGATCTAAGTACATTTATGGGTTGTAACCATTTAAGAAAATACCACAAAGCATCTTACCATACTAGAGAAGTGTTTCTAATTAGAATACTTCATTTATGGGTGGTAACCTTTCAAGAAAACACCCTATAGCTTCATATTATACTACGAGAAGTGTTTCTGACCTGAGGACATCATTTATGGGTAAATGTAAATGAAAACTTCACAAGCCTACTATGAGAATTGTTTCTTCTTCGAGTACTTCCTTAATAGAGGTAATCATTCCAAACACACCACGAATATGGATAGAATACCACTGTAAGTGCTTCATGTCCGGTACTTCATTTATAGGCAATAAACAATCAAGAAAACACCACAAAGCATCTTATCCAACTACGAGAAGTGTTTCTTATCTGAGTACTTCATTTATGGGTTGTAACCATTCAAGAAAACATCACAAAGCATCTTATCCGAGTACAAGAAGTGTTTCAGATCAGATTGCTTCATTGATGAGTGGTAACATTTCAACAAAAGCCCGATACCTCATAGACTACTAGGAGAACTATTTCGTCTTCGAGTGCTACATTTACTGGTGGTAATCATTCCCTAAAACACCACGAAGAAGCATAGAATACCACTCTATGTGCTTCAAGTCCTATAGCATCATTTATGGGCGGTAAGCTATCAACAAATACAACAAAGCATCTTATCCTACTATGAGATGTGTTTCTTGTCTGAGTACTTCATTTATGGGTGGTAACTCTTCAAGAAATCTACACAAAGCCTCATAGCCTACTACGAGAAGTGTTTCTTCTTCGAGTACTTCATTTAATGGTGATAACCATTAAAGAAAAACATCACAAAGCATCTTATCCTAGTGTGATAAGTGTTTCTGATCAGAGTACTTCATTTATGGGTTGTAAACAATCAAGAAAACACCACAACTCACATTGTCCTACTACGAGAAGTGTTTCAGATCACAATATTTCATTTATGAGTGGTAACGTTTCAAGAAAATCCCAAAAAGCATCATAGCCAACTATGATAAGTGTTTTTCTTCGAATACTTTATTTACGAGTGCTAATATTTCACTAAAACACCACGAAGGAGCAAAAATTCCCACTCTAAGTGCTTATTGTTTGGGTACTTCATTTATGAGCAGTAATCAGTCTAGAAAACACCACAAAGAATCTTATTCTACGACGAGAACTATTTCAGATTTAAGTACATTTATGGGTTGTAACCATTCATGAAATCAAAACAAAGTATATTATCATACTACGAGAAGTGTTTCTGAATAGAATACTTAATTTATGGGTGGTAACCTTTCAAGAAAGCACCCCAAAGCTTCATATTATACTACGAGAAGTGTTTCTGATCCGAGAACTTCATTTATGGGTAAATAGTCATAAAAATTCCACAAGCCTACTACGAGAAGTGTTTCTTCATCGAGTACTTCTTTAAGAGGGGTAATCATTCACTAACACACCACAAATAACTATAGAATACCACTCAAAGTGGTTCATGTCCGGGTACTTCATTTATGGACAGTAAACAATCAAGAATACACCACCAAAAATCTTATCCTACTACGAGAAGTGTTACTTATTTGAGTACTTCATTTATGGGTTGTAACCATTCAAGAAAACATCACAAAGCATCTTATTCGAGTACGAGAAGTGTTTTAGATCAGATTACTTCATTTATGGTTGGTAACATTTCAAGAAAATCCACAAAACCTCATAGCCTACTACGAGAAGTTTTTTGTCTTCGAATACTTCATTTAATGGTGGTAACGATTCACTAAAATAACACGAAGAAGCATAGAATATCACTCTAAGTGCTTCATCTTCGGGCACTTCATTTATGGGCAGTAAATAATCAAGAAAACATCACAAAGCATCTTATGCTATTACGAGGAGTATTTGATCGGATTACTTGATTTATGGGTGGTAACGTTTCAAGAAAAGTACACAATGCCTCATAGCCTACTACGAGAAGTGTTTCTTCTTCGAGTACTTCATTTAGTGGTGGTAACCATTAAAGAAAACACCACAAAGTATTGTATCCTACTATGAGAAGTGTTTCTGATCAGAGTACTTCATTTATTGGTGGTAAACAATCAATAAAACACCACAAATCACCTTATACTATTAGGAGAAGTGTTTCAAATCAGAATACTTCATTTATGAGTGGTAACTTTTCAACAAAACCCCACAAAGAATCATAGCCAACTACGATAAGTGTTTGTTCTTCGAATACTACATTTACGGCTGGTAACCTTTCACTAAAATACCACGAAGGAGCAAAAGTTATCACTCTAAGTGCTTAATGTTTGGGTACTTCATATATGAGTGGTAATCAGTCTAGAAAACACCACAAAGCATCTTATCATACTACGAGATGTATTTCTGATCAGAATACTTCATTTATGCGTAGTAAACTTTCTTGAAAAACACCCCAAAGCTTCATTTTATACT